>JAOEGL010000197.1:0-30116 GCA_034509955.1 Urosaurus nigricauda
TTCTTCATCCTGGCCCTACTTCTAATTTTTTTTTTAAAAAAAAAACAAAAAGCATTAAGCACCTCCCAGCAAATGAATACACTTATACCTCAGCAAAAGTAAGTGAAGATCTTGATATAGGGTATATCAGGTCGAACTATCTTCATGCTTTATTCCCTGATTGCTCACCCAGAGGGACAGGATATAAATAAATATTTGTTCTTTTCATTGTAAACTTTTTAAAAGTTCCCTAGTAGTCAATTTGATGGCAGTTATCCATTTGTTTGCATCTTTTGTTTTTTGCAACCTCACTCTTCTTGGAATTTGCTGACATCTGCTGCGTTGGGGGGAAATCATGGACCCAGGCAGCTCTCCTATGCTCAATGCAGCCCTGCATCCCCATTCAAATGCGAGGTTCCCTTCGCCAGAGGCTTCTGGAGAACACAATTTGCCATTTTTCTTCCTTCCAAAATGCTAAGGTGGGCAGAGGAGTGTTTCTGGTTTCCATTCCTCCATGGTCTAGAGAAAAGCATCCCCAGGCATTGCATACTCCTGGGCTAGCAGAGATGGTGCCAAGTGCAAGTTGGTAGCCCTCTTGGAGGAGAAAGTACAGCAGCTGGAATCCAGGGTAGCGACACTTCAGCATGTCAAGGAGCAAGAGGTTTTCCCTTGACACAACGGAAGGAACGAAAGGAACGATCTTGGAAGGGGACCACACAGAGAAAGTCGCTGGGGGTGAGAAGGTCACTTCATCTACAGAGGAGGCAAACAGCTGGAGGAATGTCACACAGAGAAGCAGAGAAATCAGGGATAGCTGTAGGAGCTTGCAGCTACAGAATCGTTTCGAAGCCCTTTCACTTATCAAGGAGGATCAGGAAGAGCAGCACGGACAGACTTCAGGGACACAGCAGGAGAGCCTGGGAGTTCCATCGCAGGGAAGAGTTGCTGCTAAGCCTCAGAGGAGGCGCGTGGTTGTGGTGGGGGACTCCTTGCTGAGGGGTACAGAAGCAGTGATTTGTGGGCCCGACAAGATGTCTCGTGAGGTGTGTTGTCTCCCTGGGGCAAAGATCCGTGATGTTACGGAGAGGCTGACAAGACTGGTCAAATCTACTGACAAATTCCCCTTCCTTTTGGTCCACGTGGGAACGAATGACACAGCAAGACACAGCCTTCAGAATATCAGAAGGGATTACGAGGCTCTGGGGAAGAAGCTGAAGGAAATGGACGCACAGATTGTCATCTCGTCTCTTCTACCAGTAGAAGGGCATGGTCCAGGAAGAGAGAGGAAAATAGCAGATATCAACAACTGGCTCCGCAGATGGTGTCGCCGAGAACAATTTGGATTCTTGGATCATGGGCTGCGGTTCCATGAGGAGGGACTTCTAGCAAGGGATGGGCTACATCTCACGCCAGTTGGAAGAAACGTTTTTGCCAACAGTCTGAAGAATCTGATCAGGAGGGCTTTAAACTAAGTGATCTGGGGAAGGGAGACAGCAGTCTGGAAGGCAAAACAGCTAGAAAAAATAGTCAAACTGACATAGAGGGAAGAAGACAAACAGTGCAAGGACTCAACAAAAGGAGCCAAAAAAACATGCACAGGCATCAAGTAAAGGGGACACATGGTCTTAGATGTCTCTACACTAATGCACAAAGTATGGGAAATAAGCAAGATGAACTTGCACTCCTAGCACAACAAGGGAAATATGATATAATAGGCATCACTGAAACCTGGTGGGATGAGTCTCACGATTGGAATATAGAAATAGAGGGGTATAACCTTTTTAAGAGAAACAGGACAAACAAGAAAGGAGGAGGAATAGCATTATATGTCAAGGATATTTACACCAGTGAAGAGATCCAGGACATCAATACTGGAATCCAGGTGGAGAGCATCTGGATAAAAATTAAAGGAGAGGGAAACAACAGGGATGTTACTGTGGGAGTCTACTACAGACCGCCAAGTCAGACAGAGGAAATGGATGATGCCTTTCTAGAACAGATGACCACACAATCAGGAAGGAGAGATGTAGTAGTGATGGGGGACTTCAACTACCCGGATATTTGCTGGAAGTCAAACTCAGCGCCATCCTCAAGATCTAGAAAATTCCTCACTTGCCTTGAAGACAATTTCATTGTCCAAAAGGTGGAAGAGGCAACAAGGGGATCAGCTATTTTGGATCTGATCTTAACAAACAGGGAAGACCTAGTTGATGGGGTGCAAGTGGTGGGATCCTTAGGTGGGAGTGACCATGTTCTCCTGGAGTTTGTTATACAGTGGAAAGGTGAAGCTAAGCATAGTCAGACACGCATTCTAGACTTTAGGAAAGCTGATTTCAATAAACTTAGAGAAATACTGGGGGTGATCCCATGGTCAAGAATACTAAAAGAGAAGGGAGTTCAAGATGGATGGGAGTTCCTCAAAAGGGAGATACTAAAGGGACAATTTCAGACAGTTCCAATGAGGAAGAAAAATGGGAGATGTCTCAAGAAACCAGTATGGATGACTAAGGAACTTACAACTGAGCTAAGTTTTAAACGGAACATGTATAAAAAATGGAAAAATTGGGAAATCACCAAAGAGGAATTCAAACAAATAGCCAGCGCATGTAGGGATAAAGTCAGAAAAGCTAAAGCGCAAAATGAACTCAGGCTTGCTAGAGACGTTAAGAACAATAAAAAGGGCTTTTTTGGGTATGTCCGCAGCAAAAGGAAGAAGAAGGAAACAGTTGGGCCACTGCATGGAGAAGATGGCAAAATGCTCACAGGAGACAGAGAAAAGGCAGAATTGCTCAACACCTTCTTTGCTTCAGTCTTCTCAGGAAAGGCAAAGGGTGCCCAACCTAAGGATGATGGGGCAGAGGACAGAATAGGGGAATTTCAGCACAGAATAAGTAAGGAAACAGTACAGGAATACCTGGTTAATCTAAATGAATATAAGTCTCCAGGACCAGATGAACTACATCCTAGGGTATTAAAAGAACTGGCAAATGTAATATCGGAACCAATGGCAATCATCTTTGAGAACTCCTGGAGAACAGGAGAAGTCCCAGAAGACTGGAGGAGGGCAAATGTTGTCCCAATCTTCAAAAAGGGGAAAAAAGAGGATCCCAACAATTATCGTCCGGTTAGTCTGACATCAATACCAGGAAAGATTCTAGAGCAGATCATTAAGCAGAGAGTCTGTGAATATCTGGAAGATAATTCCATAATCACAAAAAGCCAACATGGGTTTCAGAGAAACAAGTCATGCCAGACAAATCTGATCTCTTTTTTTTGATAAAATTACCAGCATGGTAGATGAAGGGAATGTTGTGGATATAGTATATCTTGACTTCAGTAAGGCCTTTGACAAGGTTCCCCATGACATCCTTGCAAACAAGCTTGTAAAATGTGGACTAGACAAGGTAACCGTTACATGGATTTGTAACTGGTTGACTGACCGAACCCAAAGGGTGCTCAACAATGGTTCCTTTTCATCCTGGAAAGAAGTGACAAGTGGGGTGCCACAGGGTTCTGTCCTGGGCCCAGTGCTATTCAACATCTTTATTAATGACTTGGATGACAGTATTGAGAGCCTAGTTATCAAATTTGCAGATGACACCAAATTGGGAGGAGTAGCTAATACCCCAAAGGACAGGATCAAAATTCAAAATGACCTGAATAGACTAGAAAGCTGGGCCAAAGCTAACAAAATGAAATTTAACACAGAGAAATGTAAGGTCCTACACGTAGGGCGGAAAAATGAAATGCACAAATATAGGATGGGGGACACCTGGCTGAATGAGACAACATGTGAAAGGGATCTAGGAGTCCAAGTAGACCACAAGTTGAACATGAGTCAACAGTGTGATGCAGCAGCTAAAAAGGCCAATGCAATTTTAGGTTGCATCAATAGAAGTATAGTGTCTAGATCAAGGGAAGTAATAGTGCCACTCTATTCTGCATTGGTCAGGCCCCACCTGGAATACTGTGTCCAGTTCTGGGCACCACAATTCAAAAAGGATGTGGAGAAACTGGAGCGGGTCCAATGGAGGGCGACTAAAATGGTGAAGGGTCTGGAGACCTTGCCCTATGAAGAACGCCTTAGGGAGCTGGGAATGTTTAGCCTAGAGAAGAGAAGGTTAAGAGGTGATATGATCGCCCTGTTTAAATACTTGAAGGGATGTCACATTGAGGAGGGAGCAAGCTTGTTTTCTGCTGCTCCAGAGAACAGAACTCGGAACAATGGATGCAAACTGCAGGAAAAAAGATTCCACCTCAACATTAGGAGGAACTTCCTGACAGTAAGAGCTGTTCGACAGTGGAACACACTCCCTCGGAGGGTGGTGGAGTCTCCTTCCTTGGAGGTTTTTAAGCAGAGGCTGGATGGCCATTTGTCGGGTATGCTTTGATTGGGAGTTCCTGCATGGCAGGGGGTTGGACTGGATGGCCCTTGTGGTCTCTTCCAACTCTAAATTTCTATGATTCTATGATTCTATGAATTGTACAAACACAGGGACATATTTGGCATAATTTCTGCCAGTTGAAGGATCACAACTTAGTAACACAATTGTGGAACCTGAAATCTCAGCCAAGGAACCAACCTGGAAATTCAAATGGGTATTGGGGAGGTTGCTACAAACCTCTGCCACATAGAGCTCCAAAGCCTTCTCCACCAGATGGCTGAAGGAGCACAGGTCCTTTATTTACCTTCTCTGGGGTTGTCGTGGGTCACCTGCACTTCACTTTCTTTCATGACAGACACACAGCTGTTATGAGCCACGGATTTGTCTTCCAGTAAAGACTCTTGGGAGACGGACTCGAGGCTGGAGCTGGTAAAGGAAATAACCAGGATGCTTAATGTCCTGGGATGGGGCACTGGGATTGGGCTAGATTTGCCAAGAATCCACTATAGGGGAATCTGCGAGTCCCTTTGTATTAGATCCCATCACCCCATCCAAAGGTGCTTTGAGACTTTCTTTAGCATTATTACATTTTAATTAACAGGATGAGTTAAAGATACATTGGATCCTGACAAAGATGCTGGAATAGGGGAGAAATAAAGAAAGAAACTGGCACCTCTACCTTGGGCCCTTGAAATAAATACCAACCTACTGACTTCTGTTCCTTCCATTTGGTTATTTTGGATGCTCTTGGGCTTCCATTTAAACTTTGGACTCTTTAAATATTTTGAGTAATCTGTCTTCCTTTCCTCTCCAGATGATTTATCTGTCTTCCTCATCATTTGGAGGTCTGAGCCTGTAGAAATGAAGAAGTTTCATTGGCCTGAGCCTGTAGAAACTAAGAAGGCTGAGGAAGATGGCTTGCAGAAGTTGCTGCTCCACTGGTTACACTCCCAGGTACAATTTGCTCCCTGGTTAAAGAGAAATACCTGATCTCATGGGATCGTAATATTCTTGCAATGTTGTTGGCATGTGCCTTCAAGTCTTTCTCTATTTTATGTTTTGACATAATTGATTCATAGGAGGTTTGTCATAGGCCACCACCACCATATAACTGTGGATGAAAAAACCCACCAGCCACTATGCCTACGAAAACAAAATTAGGGCACCTTCCTGGAAGGATTTTTCTTGGACTGCTGCCCAAGTGCTATGTCTTCTGTGAAAATGTATAACCATTATGTTTTTAAGGAGCAAAACTGTGAATAAGCATGACCAGGAAAGAGGTGCATCAATTTTGGGTGAAGAAGGTGGAAAGATTTACCTCCTTCTCTCTTATTGCTTGATCTTGGGGTCATTTAGTGGAAATGGCAAATTCAGGCCAGAGAAAAGAAAAAACAAAATCACAATTAGCCGATTTTCTTCTTTCCAAAATGTTAGGGTGGCCAGAGGAGTGTTTGTGGTTAACATTCCTCCATGGTCTACAAAAGAGCAACCCCAGGCATTGCACACTCCTGGCTTAGCAGAGATGGTGTCAGTTGTGGAAACACAGGTACATATTTTGCATAATTTCTGCCAGTTGAAGAATCCCAACTTAGCTGGCATAGAAACACAACTGGAGAACTTCAAAGCTCAGCCAAGGAACCTACCTTGAAATTCAAATAGGTATCTCTGGAGGTTGCTCCAAACCTCTGCCATATAGACCTCCAAGGCCTAATCCACCAGCAGGCTGAGGGAGCATAGGTCATTTATTTACCTTCGTACGGTACAAAGAAGTTCTCAAGATACTTAGTCAAAGGTGTCATTTCAGCCGCAAACTTCTCCTCAAGCTCATCTTCTCTGGCGACAGACTCAGGAGGGAAGCTGGGAAAGGAAACAACCAGGATGCTGAGTGTCCTGGGATGGGGCACTGAGCAGTCCTACCTCCTGCAGCCTGTCCCTCCAACCATTCAATAGAGTCACAGATCCCACCCTGGATCCTTGGATGTTGCACCTCTGGTTTTTGAAAATACTAGAAAAAACTAGAAAGTTGCTTCTGATTTCCTCTAAAACGCTTTGGGACAACTAAAAACAGAATGATTAGGTGACCTTCCATGCTCTCCTTGAACATCTCCTGCCAAAAAGTTAAACAGAAAAGTTTAAGATATCCCTCACTGCAGTAGTTTTACAGTACTTATTCTTACTTTGAAACCCCTCTTTAAAAAATTTGTTATTACTCTTAGCTCTTGTGCTCTGATTTTTCCCCGATATTATGAATTGTTTCATACAATTCCTTCTCGTATCTTTCAGTAATATTCGGTGTTCCTCCCTCTATTTGTGAATTGTCCAGAGTCCTTCTTTGGGGGAGGGGGAGGGAGGAGAATAGAAGTAAAGGTTTCTATCACAACAGTAAATTCAATAACAGCAGCAGTGCCTAATGAAACCAGATTCTCAGCATATCCCAATATATCGAAAGGCACTAGCCGCTTCATGGGAACTCCAAACTTCATGAAGGACTTAATTAACGTGTAGTGTTAAAAGAAAAAGGTGGCAAGAGCTATCGGAGATCTCCACCAAATCCATGCCTACCTCTCTTCTAAGACAGCTTGGGCAAATGGTGGCCCTGAAGAGGTTGTTGGCTAAGAACTCCCAGCTGATATTACAAAGGCTGTGTTACATTGCCAGGAATCCAAGATGGGGGAACCTGTGACTTCCTTAGAATTATATCACATCACTCTGTGCAAAGGTGCTTTGACATAGTTTTTTAAGCATTATTATATTTTAATTAACAGGATGGGTTAAGGATACATTGGATCCCGACAGAGATGCTGGATCGGGAAGAAATAAAAAAAGAAACAGCTACCTCTGCCTTGGGCCCTTGGATTAAATACCAACCTCAACCCTTCGTATTCTTCCATTGGGTCATCTTCGATGATCTGGGATCTCCAGTGCTGGAAGTTTGGACTCTTGATATCTGGCAAGTCATCTGTCTTGCTCTCTACTCCGGATGAGTTGTCCATCTTGTTCAACCCTTTGAGGTCTGAGCCTGTAAAAATGAATTAGTTGCATTGGCCTGAGCCTGTAGAAACTAAGAAGGGTCAGGAAAATGGCTTGCAGAAGGTGCTACCCCACTGCTTAGCCTCCCAGGTATCATTTGCTCCATGGTATAAGAGAAATACCTCATCTCATGGGATTGTCACAATCTTATAAAGTTGCTGGAGTGTGACTTCAAGTTTGTTTCCTATTCATGGCAGCCCAAGGGGAAACTATCCTATCTTTTCTTAACAAGATTTGTTAATAGGAGGTTTGTCATAGACCACCTCCACTGTCTAACTGTGCATGAAAAAACCCACCAGCCTCTATGCCTAGGAAAACTAGTTTAGGGCACGTTCCTGGTAGGATTTTTCTTGGACTGCCACTCAAATAATATGTCTTCTGTGAAAATGTACAGCCATGAATAAGCATGACCATGAAAGAGATGCATCAATTTCTGCATGGGGTGGAGAAGGTGGAAGCAGATACAGTTTTCCTCCTTCTCTCTTATTGCTTGATCTTGGGGTCATTTAGTGGAGCTGGGAAATTCAGGGCAAAGAAATGGAAAAGAAAA
Organism: Urosaurus nigricauda; assembly: GCA_034509955.1. Classification (NCBI taxonomy): domain Eukaryota; kingdom Metazoa; phylum Chordata; class Lepidosauria; order Squamata; family Phrynosomatidae; genus Urosaurus; species Urosaurus nigricauda. The sequence continues at coordinate 7,945 of JAOEGL010000197.1, forward strand.
ATCACAATTTGCCATTTTCTTTCCAAAATGTTAGGGTGGCCAGAGGAGTTTTTGTGCTTTGCATTCCTCCATGGTTGTTTACAGAAGAGCATCACCAGGCATTGCACGCCCCTGGGTTGGTAGAAATGGTGTAACTTGTAAAAATACAAGTTCATATTTTGCATAATTTCTGTCAGTTGAAGAATTCCAACTTAGCTGGCACAGAAACACAACCGAGGAACCTGAAACCTAGCCAGGAAACCAAGCTGGAAAGTGAAAAAGAGCTATAGTGCAGGTTGTTCCAAACCTCTGCCACATACACACACACCCCAAGCCTAATCCAGCAGCCGGCGGAAGGATCACAGCTCCTTTATTTACCTTCTCCTTGGTTTTGTGTCACATCCTCTTCTATATTGATCATGGCCGATTTACAGCTGTTCTCCCCCAAAGGTTTCCGATCAGCCTCCACCTTGTCCTGCACCTCAGCATCCCGGGTGACAGACTCAGGACTGGAGCTGGGAAAGGAAACAACCAGGATGCTGAGTGTCCTGGGATGGGGCACTGAGCAGTCCTACCACCTGCATTCTGTCCATGCAGGCGTCCCTGCCTCTAAATATTTCCAAGGTAAAGAACAACCCTGGATGCTTGGATGTTGCACCTCTGGTTTCTGAAAACACCAGAAGTAACTAAAAAGTTGCTTCTGATTTCTTCTAAAACTCTTTGAGACAACTAAAGACACAATCATCAGGAGACCTTCCATGCTCTCCTTAAACATTTCCAGCCAAAAAGTGAAAAGAAAACTTTAAGATATTCCTCACTGCAGTAATTTTACACTACGTTTTCTAACTTTCAAACACTTCTAAATCTTTTTATTATTATTCTTAGCTATTGTGCCCTGACTTTTTCTGATGTTTTTTATAGTCTCGTGCCATTCCATCTGCTATCTTTGAATCGTATTGGGTCTTCCTGGCTCGAATTGTAAATTTCCCAGAGTACTGTTTTTTGGGGGAGGACTGGAGTGGAATAGAAGTAAAGGTTTCTATCACAACAGTAAGTTCAATAACAGCAGCAGTTCCTAATGAAACCCGCTACCCAGTATCTTTGAAAATACCCAAAGGCACTTGTCGCTTCAAGGGAATGCCAAACTTCATGCAGGACTTAATAAACTTGTGGTGTTAGAAGAAAAAGGTGGCAAGAGCTATCAGAGATCTCCACCAAATCCATGCCTACCTCCCTTTGAAGACAGCTGGGGCAAACGGTGGCCCTGAAGAGGTTGTTGGCTAAGAACTCCCAGCTGATATTACAATGGCTTGGGTCTAACATCTCAGGGACCGACTCTCCCTGTATGCACCCCCCCCCCCACGCACACACACTTCGATCCTCTGGGAGGAATCTGTTGCAGCCTGTGAAAACTAAACTGTCGCAGACCTCCTGGAGGACTTTTTCCGCTACCCCTCGCAAGCTTTGGAATGGTCTGCCGGTTGAAATGCGACTTATAACATCGCTTGATTGCTTTAAATAAGCTCTGAAGATGCATATCTTCCGGCAGGCATTTCCTGAAACCTCTTAGATCCCGGCTCCAAAACTGGATCTATCAATCCAACCTGACCCCTTGCTTGGTGCTATCTCATTCCTCAATTAAGAACTGTCGAAGATGAATTATGCTTTTAATTTTGTCGTGGTTTTAAATCATTGCTAATTTAATTTATTTTTAAGAGATGGGTGGTTAGGAATGGGTTGTTGATAAATTTTAATTCTGCATGTTTTAATCTTGTTGTACTCCGCTCCAATCGTGTCCTATAGAGCAGTGGGCGAGAAATAATAATAATAACAACAACAACAACAACAACAACAATAATAATATTGGCTGTGTTACATTTGCCAGGAATCCACTACAGGGTAACCTGAGACTCCCATCACCCCATCCAAAGGTGCTTTGAAACTTTCTTTAGCATTATTATATTTTAATTAACTGGAAGAGTGAAGGATACATTGGATCCTGACATTGATGCTGGAACAGGGGACAAATAAAGAAAGAAACAGGCACATCTTCCATGGGCCCTTGGATTAAATACCAACCTCCTGATTTCGGATCCTTCCTCTGGGTTATTTTGGATGCTCTTGGGCTTCCGTATGAACTTTGGACTCTTTATATATTTTAACCAGTCTGTCTTCTTCTCTTCTCCAGATGACTTTTCAATCATGCTCATCACATTGAAGTGTGAATCTGTGGAAACGAATCAGTTTCATTGGCCCGAGCCTGTAGAAACTAAGAAGGGTCAAGAAAATGGCTTGCAGAAGGTGATACTTCACTGCTTAGCCTCCCAGGTATCATTTGCTGTATGGTATAAGATTGTGGTATCATTTGTTTCATGGGATTGTGATATTCTTACAATGTTGTTGGGGTGTGCCTTGAAGTCTTTTCCTATTCATGGTGGCCCAAGGTGAACCTATCTTATGTTTTCTTGGCACGATTTATTCATAGGAGGTTTGTCATAGGCCACCTCCACTGTATAACTGTGGATGAAAAAACCCACCAGCCTCTCTGCCTAGGAAAACCAGTTAAGGGCACGTTCCTGGGAGGATTTTTCTTGGACTGCTGCCCAAGTAATATGCCTTCTGTGAAAATGTACAACCATTGTGTTTTTTAAGGAGCAAAACTGTGAATAAGCATGACCATGAAAGAGGAGCATCAATTTGTGAATGGGGTGGAGAAAGTGGAAGGAGATACAGTTTTGCTCTTTCTCTCTTATTACTTGATCTTAGGGTCATTTAGTGGAGCTGGGAAAATCAGGACAGACAAATGAAGAGCCAAAATCACAATTTGCCAATTTTCTTCCTTCTCAAAGTATTAGTGTTGCCAGAGGAGTGTTTGTGGTCTACATTCCTCCATAGTCTAGAGAAGAGCATCCCCAGGCATTGCACACCCCTGGGTTAGCAGATATAGGGGCTTTACACACCTCCCAAAAAGGGCGGTCTGGCGATACCTCTTTTTAGTCCGAACCTTAGTCACAGCAACTGCACTGAGTGACAAAGGTGCGGACAAAAAAAAAAGGAGCCCCAAAAAGCGGGCTTGTGACTTCAGAAAAATCAGAAAAAGCACTATAGGGCGCCTCTATTACATCACAGCTGCACAGCGGCAGATAGCAGCTGCGCATGCTCTCTATACGGCGCTGTGCAGCTGCGATGCCCTCATAATGTGCTAGGGTCAATGGGTGTGTATATGCTCTACCCCAAGCCAACTCTAGCACATGACGAGAAACATCAGTTTCGGTCCTTAATGTCAACTGTGAAAACACAGGTACATAGTTTGCATAATTTCTGCCAGTTGAAAATTTCCAACTTAGCTGGCACAGAAACACAATTGGGGAACCTGAAAGCTCAGCCAAGGAACCAACCTGGAAAGTCAAATAGGTATTCAGGAGGTTGCTTCAAACCTCTGTCATATAGACCTCCAAGGCTTAATCCACCAGCAGGCTGAGGGAGCATAGATCATTTATTTACCTTTGTATGGTACAAAGAAGTTCTGAAGACACTTAGTCAAGGGTGTCATTTCAGCCTCAAACTTCTCCTCCAGCTCATCGTCTCCGGTGTCTGACTCAGGAGGGAAGCTGGGAAAGGAAACAACCAAGATGCTTAGTGTCCTGGGATGGGGCACTCGGCAGTCCTACCACCTGCAGCCGGTCCATGCAGGCTTCCCTCCAACCATTCAATAGAGTGACAGATCCCACCCTGGATGCTTGGATGTTGCACCTCTAGTTTTTGAAAATCCTAGAAAAACTAAAAAGTTGCTTCTGATTTCTTCTAAAACTCTTTCGGCCAACTAAAGCCCCAATGTTCAGGAGACCTTCCATGCTCTCCTTGAACATCTCCTGCCAAAGAGTTAAACAGAAAAGTTTAAGATATTCCTCACTGCAGTACTTTTACACTACTTATTTTTACTTTGCAACCCTACTCGCCCTGAAGAGGTTGTTGGCTAAGAACTCCCAGCTGATATTACAATGGCTGTGTTACACTTGCCAGGAATCCACTATGGGGGAACCTGTGACTCCCAGTGTCTTAGATGCCATCACCCCATGCAAAGGTGCTTTGAGAATTTCTTTAGCATTATTATATTTTAATTCACAGGAAGAGTTAAGGATTCTTTGGATTAAATACCAACCTCAAGCCTTCGTATTCTTCCCTTGGATCCTCTTTGATGATCTGGGACCTCCATTTCTGATAGCTTGGACTCTTGACATCTGGCAAGTCATCTGTCTTGCTCTCCGCTCCAAATGATTTATCCATCTTGCTCACCCCTTTGAGGTCTGAGTCTGTAGAAACGAAGCAGTTGCATTGGCCTGAGCCTGTAGAAACTTGGAAGGGTCAGGAAGATGGCGTGCAGAAGGTGGTACCCCACTGCTTAGCCTCCCAGGTATCATTTGCTCCATGGTATAAGAAAAATACCTGATCTCATGGGACTGTGGTACTCTTACAGTGTTGTTGGGGTGTGACTTTAAGTCTTTTCCTATTCATAGTGGCCCAAGGGGAACCTATCTTATGTTTTCTTGATAAGATTTGTTAATAGGAGGTTTGTCATAGGTTACCCCTATCGTATAACTGTGGATGAAAAAAACACCCAGCCTGTATGCCCACTAAAAGGAATTTAGGGCACTTTCCTCAGAGGATTTTTCTTGGACTGCCACCCAAATAATATGTCTTTTGTGAAAATTTACAACCATTGTTTTGTTTAAGGAGCAAAACTGGGAATAAGCATGACCATGAAAGAGGTGCATCAATTTCTGCATGGCGTGGAGAAGGTGGAAGGAGAAAGAGTTTTCCTCCTTCTCTCTTATTGCTTGATCTTGGGGTCATTTAGTGGACCTGGGAAATTCAGGACAGACCAAATCAAAACAAAAATCATAAATCATACAATTCATGTACACTGTTACAGACTATGGCTTCCATGTTATTTGTCGTTGAATTTCCTCCAGGTTTTCTTCGATGGTGCTGGAGCCCAGTTCCAAGATAGAGTTAGCACCACAGAAAGTTCAGACTAAAAGACAGAGCAGATTCGCCAACCCACTAACATGGAAATCACATCTATTGCTGTCTTTCTTTTTATTTTTTTAATGATATTTTTGATTGATATTTCCATACTATAACAGTAAAATCTTGTATTGAACATTACATCTTATATCAACTGTGTGCGTATACAATAAATTTAACCACCAGATATCAAATAATAGGTGGGTTAACGATTGAAATCAAATAGAAACTTGATATAGTAGAAACAATATAGACATATGTATATGTACACATACACCCGTAAACATATATATATATATATATATAAACATAAACATATGTATACATGTCCATGTACCCATATATATATATTATCGGTTGTTACTGAGATAGAAAAAGAAAATAAAAGTTAGGATATTTGTTATTCTTATATACAATTACAACTTCTTTATCTGTATCTTAAGGCAAGCAGGTCATCATTGGAAAAATATAAGCATTAAAACCATGCGGTAACTCCATCCTTCCATTTCTCCTCATAATCTTGAATAGGTTTCCCTGATAAATACATTGATAGTCTGTCCATGTTCCATAGTTCAGCTACCCTTAACTTCAATTCATCTATGGTAGGCATTGTGCTAGATTTCCAGTGTCTAGCCAGCACCATTCTGGTGGAAGAGATCATATATAAGATCACGCATATTTGGTTTTGAGACAATTTTGATTGGATTTTTGCTACTATATGTAATAAAAATACTTCTGGAATGAGTGGAATATTTAATCTTAGTACTGATTTCATTTCCTTGTGTATTTTTTGCCAAAACTTTTAAATTAATTTACATTGCCACAAGACATGATTGTGCCGATTTTATCTTTACATTTCCAACATTTAAAATCTAGGTTTTTGCTCTATCACTGCCTGTGTGATATATCTGCAAGCAATTGTCCTTCAATTTCCTAATTCCCTCCCAGTTAATACTTGTAGACTGTCCTTTGCAGATCTTTGAGAACTAACTGCCAACCGAAGCAACAGCATCATCCTTTTCTTTTGCTATCATGTGTACGTTTTACAAATGCTTTTGTTCATTTTATCTTTTGTACTCTAAGCCACCTTGAGACCTACCCATTGGAGAAAGGGAGGAATGAAATTTAATAAATAACACAATCCTATAATCCGTTCAGTGAACGTACCAAATGAATGAATAGATAAGGATGCTTTCAGATGAGATCAAGCCTTCAAAAAGCAGGACTAGGGTCCACTGAAAGAAAGACTGGACTCAAAACACTCCCAACAAATAGAAAATAGGCAAAGCCACCAAGAGAAATGCCTCTTGTCTTGAGGTCTCTCCACCTCCTCTCAGCCTCAACTGACTCAACAGCCACCTTGGCGAAGATTCTCAGTTGTTTCCATGGAAACCAAACAAACAAACACTATCCATTCTGCATGGTCCCATAGGACCACTTCTCCATGAGGTCCAAATTCATGGGTTACATTTATCATAATAGGATGATTTCAATTGATTTTTAAAATTTCACTCTTTTTACCTGACTCTGTTGGTGATCCTATTTGGATCCTACTGAGCATATAGATGAAATGAAATAATTATTGGTATCAGAAACTGGAAAAGCTGACTCCCCCACCAAGAGAAAGGCAACATTTAAGTGAAATCATGATTATATTTATGAATATTACAAGTTGACTCTCCCATATACAAAAAGGCTTGGGACTAGAATTATTTTGAATTTCGGGGTTCTTCAGCTTTTGAAATCATTGCTTCAACATAATAAGATATCGTGGAAATGGGGCTCAAGTCTAAGCATGATATTCAGTTATGTTTTATGTACACCTTCTGCACATAGCCTGAAGGTGAATTTTATACACATTACATTAATCAGTCAGTCAGTTAGTTAGTTCGTTTCTATGCTGCTTTTCTCCCAGGCCTGGAGCCAAGACGGCTAATAATTTTGTGCATGAAATAAAATTTGTTTACCTTGAACTATCAGAAAACAAAGATGTCATTTTCTCTGTCACCCCTATTGATAATTTTGGATTTTGAAATAGTTTGGATTTTGGAAACTTGTATTACATAAACAACAGAATGATTTATTTGTGTTTTTGGCTGTCCACAATACCCCCATGTCCTTGAGTGCGTTCCATAGCTTTTCAGGATCTATACAGTCAAATGCTTTGCTATGGACTATAAACCACATGCTGATCTTTTCCCCTTTGAATTCAATGTGGAGGGTGGTGGTTAGTACAGGTAATCCCAAAATCTGCATAAAAAACAATCCACCTTTAGTTCTGTTTCTGGACTCTAAGCTGTTTTTGGACTCCAAGCCCTGACTTCTGCAATCCTCAAAGAAAATCCAATTTCACATTTATTCATTTATTTAATTTTTATTCCACGTTTCTCCGAAAGAGGAGCCAAGGCGGCTTCATTACACAAACACATGCACACACACAGAGTTGCCCCTTTAAACTTGTCGGGGATCTGTTCTGGACCCCCCCCCCCCCCGTGAGTTCAAAATCTTGTGCATATTCAAGCACATAGGCTTGAATGGGATGTGCATGAAGGTGGAGTGCACACCACATACATGCTCCATTGAGAGGTTGCCCCTCTGTGATGGTATATATATATATATTCAGCTGGTTATTTTTCTTCCTGTTTCTTCCATATCACCCATTTGTTGGCCTTTCACAGGCTTGGACCCAGGCCATTAGAAAGGCTTGTATCGAGAACATTTGAAAGACCATGGGCTTGTCTGATTAAAATTTCTCATTCTAGCTGGTAGGAATATGATCCGTACTCACATGATTTGCAGGAGTTACGGCTTTTTGCAGTGTCCCCCTCCAAAAAAATCTGCTTAAACTCTGGAGAAAAACTCTGGAGGAGAAACAAGTGGCTGTCCATCTGTTTTGCATGGATTTGGGTAGCTGTGCATTTTCAAGAGAGGGAGAGAGAGATGCAGGAAATATGTGCAGGAAAGTGAAGAATTAAACGTCAATGTGAATGAGGAAAAATCTACATCAATTTACATAATACACTTACATGTAGACTAGCCCATACCTCCCGATCTGAGTGTGCCCAAATTTTAAGGTCTTCATGGGAGGGCTTTCTCTTCGTCCCACCACCATCACAAATCTGCCTAGTGAGGACATGGGAGAAGGTCTTCTTGGTGGCTGCTCCCAAGCTGTGAAACCCCCTCCCCTGGGAGGTTTTGTTGATCCCCTCTCTGCTCTCTTTCTGGGGACAGCAAAGACTTTTTTATGAGCCTGTGTGGCCTAGTGGTTTGAGTATTGGACTACGACTCTGGAGGCCAGGGTTCAAATCCCAGCTCAGCCACGAAAACCACTGGGTGACTTTGGGCAAGTCACTTGCTCTCAGCTTCAGGGGAAGGCAATGGCAAACCTCCTCTGAACAAATCTTGCCAAGAAACCCTTATCAAAGGGTCACCATAAGTCAGAAATGACACAAAAGGACACAACAACAACAACAACAACAACAACTCCATTTTTAAGTTCTTCAAGGGAGGGATTTCTCTTGGTTCTCACCATCATTCCAGCCCTTTCATATGAGGACATGAGAGAGGGCTTTCGTGGTGGCTGCTCCCAAGCTATGAAATGCTCCCTTCAGTTGGCCTTCTCTCTGATCTCTTTCTTAAATCTTTGGTTCTTAAATCATGTGGCAAGAGAGTGTTTTGAATGTAGTATATGGTGCTTTATTAAATTATGATTTTGTTTTTTGTTGTTGTGTTCCTTTAAGTCATTTCCAAGACGAACCTATCATGGGGTTTTCTTAGCAAGATTTGTTCAGGGCAGGTTTGCCATTGCCTTCCCCTCAGGCTGAGAGAGTGTGACTTGCCCAGGGTCACCCAGTGGGTTGCATGGCCAAGCTGGGAATTGAATTCTGGTCTTCAGAATCATCTCTCAAACAACTACACCATGGGATTTCGATGGCCTTTAACTATGTACATGTGAATACATTTAGGTGTTCATAGGATACTGTAATTTAAAGTTATAATTTTAATTTTCCTCATTATTTTTGTCACAACTATTGTGATTACATTCAGTGATATATGGCAATTACAATTTATGAGTAACATTAATACCAAAAAACAAAAAAACTCAAACCATTACAGTAGGCCCTTGGTATCCACTGGATTTTAGTTCCAGGACACCCATGGATACAAAATGGCAAAAACAAGGTTTGCTTTGGGAATTCAAGATATTTTTGAATATTTTCAAGGCTTTGATGCTTGAATCCATGGATAAAGCATCCTTGGATACGGAGGGGTGACTGTATCATTAGTGTCAGTAGCTTATATATTAGGGATAATAACTAGTTTTAAGTTGGAGATCAACATGATGCTTTTTTTCCTCCCATAGTATTTCTTGGGAACCCCAGCATTACCAAGGATTACTAGGACCCCCCCCCCCATAGATCAGTGGATGCACAAGTCCCATTACATACAATGGCATAGTGAAATGGTGGATATAACATGGCATTCCTTGGCTATCAAAAGAGCAGCAAGGCTTTACTTGAAAATGATTAAACAGTTCAGGAGAACGGAAGCTGTGTTTAGATGCTACAATACGAGGCCCCTGGGGCTAGAAGCATATAGGCAAATTCTATCTTGATAGTTAAAGGCATGTATATGTATGTATATATCAGTGTTATGGTTTGGCAAAAATTCCTTATTCTTGACAACTGATGTGGATGAAGAAAACTTTGAAGAACGCTGGCATGATCTCTTGCCCAAGGAATCAATGGAATGGTTGAAGTTAACACTCGTAGCACTCTTGCTAAGAACATTGTTTTCACTGTGTAATATTTTCAATATTTTCAAGCCGTGGGTGGTCAGCTCTGTTGATTAAAAAAAAAATCCATGGTTAGAGTGCTGACTGTGGTAAGGATTCTGTATGGTGTGATATGGGAGGCAGTCAAGGAAATGGGGTGACACCATGAGTTACCGCACCAAGTGATGCCAACTCTAGTATTCCCACTGGTCGCAGGTTTTGTCACTGAAGTTTTAGAGAATGGGAAACTACTAACCTGGCAACCCTATACCCAAATGCTGGGTGCCAGGGATAGTTTGAGCAGAACCATTTATATTAGGGTGACATCTTTCTTAAATTTTCAAGAGGCTAAAGGAACCTCCAGCCAAAGCATCGGGGCAGAAAAGTCACTTTGCTTTGTGGGGATCTGTTGTGTAACATCCCACTTCTTTCATTAAAGCGGTGCCTCTTAAATGTAGCTTAGAGGCCCATTAGTCTCAGGAAGAATTTGAAATAAATTATATATTCTATGACACAGAGTTTATTGTCTGGGAGGGATGGGCAGGATTTCTCTTTAAAACAGCATTAGGATATAGGCCTTCCTGGATTTAAATATTTCTGAGTTGCTAAATGCAACGGTGATGTCATGGGATTTCAAGTCAACTCCATCATTGTCCTAGAGTTTTGTTACAAGAGTGATTCAAAGGATAGAATCACAGGCTACATCTGCACTGCAGTTTGATATCCCTTTAACCTCCATGGCTCCATGCTATGAAATTCTGGGATTTGTAGGGTTTTTTGGCACCAGAGCTCTCTGACAGAGAAAGCTACATGTCTCACAAAACGACATTTCCCAAAATTCTATAGCATAAAGCTAAGGCAGTTAAACTGGATGATTTCTACAGTTTGGATGCAGCCACAGAGTTCGTAAAGAGCATGGAATCAGTGGAGGAACTCCAGAGCAGCCCCAGCAGGAGCTGTCTAGCCTCTCTTTGAAGATGCTTAGTTGAGCATTGGACTATGACTTTGGGGAACAGGGTTCGGATCCCTGCTCACCTACGAAACCCACTGAGTGACCTTGGGCAAGTCACACTCTCTCAGCATCAGAGGAAGGCAACAGCAAACCCCCCTTTGAAGAAACTTTCCAATAAAACCCTGTGAAAGGTTCACTTTAGGGTCACCATAAGTCGGCAATGATTTGAATGCACACAACAAGAAGAACCATTAACTAAAGGAATGGAGCTGGCTGCAGCTCTCCAAAGTCTTTAGTGGAGAAAGGTATTTCTTGGTGCGACCTGGTCATTCCACCGCTTGACTCTTCAGCATGCAAAACGTGTGCGTTTGCCACCGAGCTATAGCCCCACCTGCGTTTGTTCGTAGCCAAATAAACCAACCTTGTGAAAAGGCTGCCTTGAAGTTCCCAAGTGTAGATACACTCATAAACTGGTGTCCTTTTGGGCAGACACAGACTGGGACTGCAGCATACGTCTTTCAAAGAGCTTTCATTGATTTCTGAGGAAGTCGACTGAAGTCTACTAAAGCTCATGCTGCCAACATCTTTTTTCAGTTCGTCCCAAAGGTGCTACAAGACCTAAAATCTATTGTGATTGAGAGCTTTATTTCACCAACAATTAGATCCAAAACTTAAAACTTCAAGCAGAAGGTTGACACAATCAAAATTTCTAAACTGTAAGCCCAAATCCCTTGCTATCTGGCAGAGCAAGCCACATTTTCATAGAATCCAAGCAACAGCAGGAAATAGAAGTGTACTTAATATATCAGTGAAAAAGGCAAAGGAAACAATAACTAGTTTTTATCAATAAATTTATTTTTCATTTAATATCTCTTATTTGTGTTTATGCTTGTTTATCTTTATTACTTTTAATATTTCCATTATTTTAAAGATGATTTTTTTGAAATTGATCTGGATGTGCCAATTCACCTAGCAAGTGGCTCCTGCTCAGTGCCCAGGGGAAGGCAAAAAACCTCCAGGATCTCAGGCCAATCCACCCTGGAGGAAAATTCCTTCCCAACTCCAAAAGTGGCAGTCAGCACTAGCCTGGGCATGCTCCATCATCAGTTCCTGTGCTGTGCTCCTTGCTGGCTCCTCTAGAGAAAAACATCATGAAGAGATACATGGAAGTGGGGATTAATGTCTTTTTTGTGCAGCTCTGGACTGAACTGATGCTTTGGTGAACAGCTCTGAACATTGACTCCGGAGAGTTCACTTGATTTCGCTTTCAATATCAGCACTCCCATAAGCATCTTTCCAATTCTTCTCCACTGGGGCAGGTTCTGCTGTCCTCTTAAAAAGTCTTCTGGAACTTGATCTTCTGCAATGATTAATACTTGACATTCATATGGCGTCTTTTAAAATGGTATGCATTGACATTAAGCTTGCATAGAACTTAAATATTTGCTATTCCTGAAAGAAGGAAAGGAACTGATAAGGGTCAGGCTGATCCCAGAAGAACTGTTCAATACAAGTTTACAGCTAAGTTATACTGTATTGCGCTCCTTGACTACTTGGACAGAGAATGCAGTAAACGAACTGCAGTGATAGCTTACATATTTCCTTCCTTTCATATAGAGTTATGCTGTACAACGCATTAGATGAGTCTAGTAATATGCACTTGCATGTTACATCTCCCCCCACCCACAAAAAAAAAGAAGCACTCGGATCAACAAATACAGTAAATAAATACATGTATGATAATAGATTTATATTTTTTGCTTTTTTCACTCTAGATAAATGTAAGCCATATGACTAACTAAATAAAAATTAAAAATACCAAAAAAAAAAGTCGTATGTAATAATCTTGTGAGTCTCAGACAATCAAACCAGATGTATACATACACAGAGAGAGATTTGTACCAGGAGGCCTGAATGAGTACCATTTGTACCATATGAGCCCTGGTGGCGCAGTGGTTAAATACCTGTACTTCAGCCACTCATTCAAAACCATAAGGTTGAGAGTTCAATACCAGCCAAAGGGCTCAAGCTTGACTCAGGCTCGCATCCTTCCGAGGTCCAAAAAGTACCATATAATAGTATAGTGTGGATACAGTCATAAACTGGTGTCCTTTTGTGCACACACAGACTGGGACTTAGGCTCACTTCTTTCAAAGTGTTTTCATTGAGTTCTGTGGCGAATTTTAATTCTCAGTGTGGACCATATACCCCCAATCCTATTGATTTACTCCAAAACCTATTTATTTCAGTGGAATCAACTCTTGAGTGAGTACTCTTATAATTCAATCCTAACTTCTTCAGATATAAATGGTCAGTTGCAATCTCCTTCTAAGCAAGTGTGTATTGCATTCCTAACACCTAAAACCTAGTCAAAGATATAGCCATGTTAGTCTGTAGAATCACCTAAAACCTATTCAAAGATATAGCCATATTAGTCTGTTAGTCTTAGAACATCTGAGGAAGTAGATTGAAGTGTACAAAACCTCATCCTGCCAGCATCTTTCTTTCAGTTAATCTCAATGGTGCTACAAGAGCTAAAATCTATTGAGAGGTTTATTTCCTCCAACAATTATATCCAGCATTTAAAACTTAAACCACAAGGCTGACACAATCAAAATTTCTAAAACGTAAGCTCATATCCCTAGCTATCTGGCAGAGCAAGCCATGTTACCATAGAAGCTATGCAACAGCAAGTAATAGAAGTGTACTTAATATATCAGTGAAAAGACAAAGGAAACAAGAACTAGTTTTTATCAATACATATATTTTTCTTTTATCTTTTTTGTATTTATGCTACTTTATCTTTATTATTTTTAATATTTTCATTATTTGAAAGATGATTTTTGAAAATGGATCTGAATATGCCATTTCACCTAGCAAGTGACTCTTGCTCAGTGCCCAGGGGAAGGCGAAAAACCTCCAGGACCTCGGGCCAATCTGCCCTGGAGGAAAATTCCTTCCGGACCCCAAAAGTGGCAGTCAGCACTAGCCTGGGCATGCCATGAGCAAGAGCCATGTGCAAGCGCTCCACCCATGCTCCCTCCTGCCCCACCAGTTCTTGTGCTGTGCTCCTTGCTGGCTCCTCCAGAGAAAATCATCATGAAGAAACACATGGACGTGGGGATGTAATGCCTTCTTTGCGCAGCTCTGGACTGAACAGATGCTTTGGTGAATAGCTCTGAACATTGACTCGAGAGTTCAGTTGATTTCATTTTCAATATCAGCACCCCCACATGCATCTTTCCAACTCCTAAATATTTGCTATTCCTGAAAGAAGGAAAGGAACTGATAAGGCCTGAGCTGATTCCAAAAGAACTGTTCAATACACGTTTACAGCTAAAATGCACTGTAATGCTCTCCTTGACTACTTGGGCAAGGAATTCACTAAATGAACTGCAGTGATGGCTTACTTCTTTTCATATAGAGTTATGCTATGCACCACATGAGTATATTATTGTGCGGTTGAATCTTTCAGCTCCCCGCCACACACATGTAAAGCATTCAGACAGGGGGGCACTGACCATGGGTGCAGCTTAAACCATACGTCATCATATTTTCTCTCTGTTTATACATTTACAATGATCATCTATCATGTTTTGCATGTAACACTTTCTGACCGTGTTCTTTGTCTTGAAAAAGTTTTCATGTACATAATAATCTTCTGAAACAATTACAGTGGTCCCCCGGGTTACGAATCCCCCGGGGAACGAAAATCCCGGGATACAAAAGAGCCGGGGCCGGAAAAATGGCCCCGGCTTACGAATGTATCCCCGGGTTACGAAGGCCTCCGCCGGCTGAGAGGAAGGGACGGCCCGATCCGGATCGAGCAGTCCCTTCCTCTCTGAGGAGGCCTCCGCCGGCTGACGAGGAGGCCTCCGCCGGATGAGAGGAAGGGACAGCCCGATCCACTGGATCGGGCCGTCCCTTCCTCTCTGAGGAGGCCTCCGCCGGATGACGAGGAGGCCTCCGCCTAATGAGAGGAAGGGACAGCCCGATCCACTGGATCGGGCCGTCCCTTCCTCTCTGAGGAGGCCTCCACCGGATGAGAGGAAGGGACAGCCCGATCCGCTGGATCGGGCCGTCCCTTCCTCTCTGAGGAGGCCTCCGCCGGATGACGAGGAGGCCTCCGCCGGCTGAGAGGAAGGGATGGCCCGATCCGCTGGATCGGGCCTTCCCTTTCTCTCCGAGGCCTCCGGAGGTCTCTTTTTTCTCTCTCTCTTACCCCCGGGTTACGAAAATTTTCGGGTTACGAAAGGTAATCCGGAACGGATTACTTTCGTAACCCGGGGGACCACTGTACTTACATCCTCCTCTCCCTCAAGATAGACCGTATTTGATCATTATTGTGCTGTTGCAATGTTAAATGTTCCAGAAGAGACCTTGAAAATTTGGCTTCCTACAAAAGCTGGGTGATTATTGTCAGTTGTATTCATAATACCATTGTTAAACCCCTGCAAGGGTTTATTGGCTGAAGAGTCACACCACTGAAAGAGATTGAATCTTTAGAGAATGAATGAATGAACTAAACTTGGAGAATTTCCTTTCAATCTGCAAACTATCACAGAATGAACAACTTACTGCTGAAATATCATCCCTGTTCTCTTGTTTTGTTTAAAGCCCTGTCAGCAATTAAAAAAATGACTAAATACCTGTTTCCTTTTGCAACACAACTTAAGGAGACTCTATCAAGTTGGTGAGGTTCATCCATGATGTTTCCCTCTTTCTTCATTTTTGAAACAAAACAGGATGTCTTTTTTAAAAATCGCACCAGACTTGTTAATATGTGCCTATTTCTTTCATTAGCCTTTTTTCCCCCAATTTGGATAATTTCCTGTGAAATCTGCAGACATGTCACAAATACACTTTTAAAAACCAATATTTTCCATACCTAGGATTTTGAAGCAGCCAACCATCAAGAAAAATTGCCTAGAAATCTTTTTCTTTCTTCCTAAGGATTCACCTCCATGCTGGGAATATTCATTTATGATGACTGACACTCCATTTTAAAGAAATATGTTGTGCATCTTATATTACTTAAGATTTTTTTATTAGGAACTGTTTGCTTTTTCATGCTTTACAGTCGCTAATCCCTGCAAGTAAAAATGGTCTTCTCAAATTCTGTGTTCTTCCGTTTATTGCTGATGAAAATTTACCTTAAAGATCTCTCTCTCTCTCTTCAGAAAACAGAAGGATTCCACTTCTTAACCTGAAAAATTCCTTTTAGATTAACACAGAGGTCATTTACAAAATGATGACATATGCCTTTAACCCTAAAATATTTCCCAGTGCTTAATTCCAAGATGCTGTCAAGAGAGGAAAAACAGGATCCTGTTCTCTTCCAAATAAAAAGACCTACCTTTTAGGGACTTATCAAAATGTTGGAGATGTTCATTGGAAATGCTTCTCATTTTTCCTTGAGCTCATGTCAGATGTTTTGCTGTACCTTAACATTGTCAGAAACTTTGAATTTCATCCTGCTCATAGCTAAAGTTTATTTAGCGAGTCAGGCAAAACAGGGAACATAGAACTACCAATATTACAATGTGCACCACATTTGCTGGATTGATGTGTTTAAGTCTCTCCAAAGCATACAACCTTTTGTTCTAGAATTACGTCTTTTAAATCTCACCTGACAACTTTGCTGTAATATTGTGCATTCTTTCTTTCACCATCCCATTTATTTTATAAATCATTTAGCTTCTGTTCTTCAACCAGTGGTTGAAGAGTCACCACTGAAAGAGATTGCATCTTTAAAGCATGAACAAACCAAACTTGGAGAATTCCCTTTTAGTCTGCAAAATGTCACAAAAATGACCATCTCACAGCTAAAACATCATCCATGTTCTCAGACACGTGATTTTTTAAATGCCCATTCAGACGTCAAAAGTGACCAAAACCCTGTTTCCTTTAGCAACAGATTTTAAAGACATTCTTTCAAATTTGTGAGGTTCATCTGTGAAGTTTCACTCTTTCTTCTTTTTGGGGGGAGTGGGGGGAGAGAAAACCATATATTTTTTCCTTAATTCACACCAGACCTGTTAATATTTGCCTATTTCTTTCATTATCCTCTTTTTTTCCAAGTTGGATAATTTCCTGTTAGATCAGCGGTGAAACCACAAATACACTCTTAAAAAAAGTTAACCTGTATTTTTGGTACTTAGGATGTTGAACATGCCAGTCATCAGGGGAAATTAACCAGAAATCTTTTTCCTCCCTTCCTACGGACTCACCTTTATGATGGGCAAATCCATTGATGATGCTTAACCCTTCATTTTTGAAGAAATATGTTGTGCATCCATACGTTTTATTAAAAGCTGATTACTTTCTGAATCTTGTTTATGTTTCACAGTAGATTGCTTTATCCGTTTAAAACTAAACTAATCCCTGCAAGTAAAAACGGTCTTGTCAATATGTGTATTCCTCTGTTTATTGCAACTGAAAATTTATCTTAAAGATGTGTTGCTCTTTCTTCAAAGAACAGGAGGATTCCATTTCTGAAAAATTTCTTTCAAATCTGCAAAGAGCTCATTTATAAAAAGATGGTGTCATCCTTTAACTGTAAGAAATATTTCCCAATTCCTAGCTCTACTTGGCTGTCAAGTGAAGGAAAACCAGGAATCTGTTCTTTTCCTAATAAAGGAACCTACCTTTTAGGGACTTACCAAAATGATGGAGATGTTTTTGGAAATGCTTTTCACTTTTCCATTCTTGAAGGAAGATGAGTCCTTTACCTTGTGCCACATATTTTGGTGCATGTCTGTCCCTTTCTTAACATTGGCAGATACGTGAATGTTCATTCTTTTCCTATTCCTATTCAACTTTTTTCACCAACTGATATTCTTTAAATCATTCAGCTTCTGTTCTTTGACCTATGTTAACATATGATCCATTGAACTTTCTTCTATCAATTCTCCCAATATTAGATAAATAACATGAGAAGTATAATGCCCATCTCTGTATAGCTGAGGTCTTTAAATATTGTCTTTTATTTTTTTAGGACAATATTTAGTTCTTTAGTTTAATACTTTCTTTCAATATGAAAGTTCCCATACTTACCTTTTTCTCACCTGTGCCCTGTTGTAGTTATTGCAGTTCACAAATTTAGCTTCAATTCCATATAGTTTGTTTTGGGAGGTCAATAGTTACTTACTCTGATCCTCTCCTGGTTGAGCTGTGAATATTGGCTATAGGCATGGCTGAAGAGACATACAAAAGTAGCATTTATCTTATATCTTATATACAAGATTGTAAACCTGTTCCTGTTTATTAAATGAAGAGCATCCATGCCTGGTGATAACATTTTTAGAGAAAGAATTGACTATGACTTTTTTAAAAACATAAACAATTACATTCTCAGAATGAAAGAGGTCAAATAAATTGTTAAAACAATTTCAGCAGGCAGCAGAAAAAGTGACCGTGTGCCTGTTTTCCTTAGCAATCGATACATCATCAAGACCTTCTTCCAGATGTCAGAAATTCATCATTCTCATTGTTTCTCATTCTCCCCTTTTGGAACAGAGGCTTCTCTTAGATTCCTTGCCTTGCATTGAGCTTTTTGATATATATGCATTGCTTAATCTCATTTTATTACCTTAGGTTTCTGTTAAATTTGCAAAGCCACAAAGATGATCTTTAAAATGTTTAACTGCTATAGATACTTGAGACTCTGGACAGTTCAGAATTCTACTTTATTTCTTTCTACAGAAACAACTTCAAAGGACTCACTTCCACCTCATATTACATGCTTTTGTGAAAAATAAATATGTTTTGTACTTCTTACATTGCACTGGACTTTTTGTTCTGTGTTTCTTCCTTAATTAAGTCGAAGCTGTTATTCTCCTTATAGCTTTTCATGCTATCATCATCTCATTCTATATTGATCATATTTGAAAACACCTTAAAGGTGTTACTGATCCATCTTATAAAACAGAGGTATTTGCAGTTCTTTTTAAATTTGATAATTTCCTTCAAATATTCAGGGAGATCATTTACAATAAGGTGAAATGAAGGGCTAGCCATGAAAAATATTTTCCCATAAGTTGTTTGAAGAAGCTATTAAGAAAAGGCAAAAAAAAAAATCACTAATTATCCCCTCTTTTCCCAGGAAGCAGCCTGCTTTGGATGAATTTACCAGAAAGTTCGTATTGCAGAAGATAACCTTTTCTTTCAGTTGCAAATACAGACTGACAAATAGAAAGTGTGAAATCAACTCCTTTTAATTTGTAGAGCTCCATTTGTAGAGCAGAGAAATGAAAAACAGCAAGGTTCTCTGCACTTAATTCAAGAGCAACCAACCAGGAAAAGTTACCACACATCTGTTTGATATTTTGCATTAGTGACACATTTAAGAAGTTTCTTATATATTTACAGTATTATTATTATCATCATCATCATCATCATCATCATCATCATCTATGATGCTTTGCATGTACCACTTCTTGAAGGAATGCAACAAATCATGTTTTTACCTTGAAAAAGCTTTCATGTAGATGATAAGCTTCAGTGACATTTGGTTTTCCTTAGTGAAGTCCTGTCCTCATTTCCTTTGCCCCAAGGTATACACAAATACTTGTGTATTTGTGATGTCGATATTTCTAAGGAGATCTTTAAAATTTGTTTCCTAGAAAAGTTACATGATTTTTCTGAATTGTATCCAAGATATCTTTTTTTTCCCTAGACAAGAGGGTTGAAGAGTCACCACTGAAAATGATTGCATCTTTAGAGAATGAATGCAGAAAACTTGGAGAATTCCCTTATAGTCTGAAAAATATCACAGAAACGAACATCTCACTGCTAAAATATCATCCTTGTTCTCAGACACTTGTTTTGTTAAATGCCCAATCAGCCATAAAAAGGGACCAAGTACCTGTTTCCTTAAGCAACATATTTGACAGACATTCTTTCAGATTTACTCTTTCTTCTTTTGAGGGGATAAAACCCATATATTTTTTCCTTAATTCACATCTGACTTCTTAATATTTTCCTATTTCTTTCATTATCCTCTTTTATTCCAAGTTGGATAATTCCCTATTAAATCAGCAGGGAAATCACAAATACACTCTTAAAAAAGGTTCACCAGTATTTTTGGTACCTAGGATTTTGAACATGCCAGTCATCAAGGGAAATTAATCAGAAATCTTTCCCTTTTTCCTTCATTTCTACGGACTCACCTCTATGATGAGAATATTCATTTATGAGGCTTTACACTCTTTTTTTGAAGGTATATGTTGTGTTTTTTATATTACTCCAGATGTTTTCTTAGCAGCTAATTGATTTCTTAATGATGTTTATACTTTGCAGTAAATTTCTTTATCTTGTTTAAGATAAGCTAATCCCTGCAAGTAAAAATGATCTGGTCAAATTCCATGTTTTTCTAAGTTTATTGCAGATGAAATTTTACCTTAAAGATGTGTTTTTTTCTCTCTTCATAGAACAGAAGCATTCAATTTCTTCTTAACCTGAACATTTCCTTTCAGATCTACAAAAAGATCATTGATCAAAAGATGGAGTAACCCTTTAACCTTAATAAATATTTCCCAGTGCCTAGCACCAAGTGGCTGTCAAATGAAGAAAAACAGGAGAGGTACTCTTCGTAATAAAGGGACCGATCTCTCAGAGACTTACCAAAATATTGGAGATGTTCCTTGGAAATTCTGTTCACATTTCTCTTTTTGAGGGAAGGTGTGTTTTATACCCCTTTTCAGATACATTGGTTCATGTTTGTGCTTTTCTTAACATTGACAGAAACTGGAACTTTCATTCCTCTCCCTAGTCAAATGTTATTTAGAGAGCCAGGCAAAACAGAGTATATAGAACTACAAATATTACAATGTCTAATAGATCTGCTGGATTGTTATGTTTAAATCTCTCCAGAGTACATAACTTTTTGTTCTAGAACTATGTATCTTAAATCTCACCTGACTTCCTTGATATAGTATTCTGTATTTTAAAGAAGCAGAACTTCTTTGCTCATCGAATTTAGTCTTCATATCATTTAACCTCCATCCTTCCACCAATGTTAATATATGATCCACTGACCTTTCCTTTGTTTCAGCTCCCCTAATATTTGATAAATAACACCTGGAACGTAACGTAGACAGCATACCATTGTAGCTGAGGTCTTTATATCCTCTATTTATATTTTTAAACAAGAAAAGTTCTCACATTTCCCTCCTTCTCACCTTCTCACTCATTGTTACTCAGTTATTGCCATGTACAAATTGAGTTTCAGTTTCACATAGTTTGAGTTTCACTGTTGGATATTACTTACTCAGTTCCTCTCCTGGATGAGCTGCAAAAAAAAAAAAAAAAAAAAAAAGGCCTGGAGAGACTTTTGGAACTTGCATTTATCATGTACGTTCTGCTCAAGATTGTAAACTCTTTTCTTCTTAAGTGTTTATTAAATGGAGAGGAGCCTTGTCAGGTGATAACATCTTTAGAGAAGGGACACAGAAAATTACCTTTCAAAATACAAGAGATCACAAAAATTACCAACATAATTTCAACAGCCAGCCACAAGAAGTGATTATGTATCTCATTTCCTTTGCAATGGACAAATCATAAAGATCTCCCAGGTTTCTGAATGCAAAGGGATATTGCAGCACCTTTGAGACTCACTGAAAGGGAGAAGGTGGTACCATGAACCTTCGTACTGCTGAACCTACTGCTTCAGATGCAGGTTTCTGAGGTTCATCTGTGGTTATGTTTCTCACTCTCTTTTTGGGACTGTCTTCTGTTAGGTTCCTTGCCTTGCTCTGGGCTTTTTGATATTCATATGTGTTGCTTAAATTTATTTTATTAACGTAGGTCCCTGTTAAATTTGCAAAGTCACAAAGATTATCTTAAAAATGTTTAACCACTGTGGATATTTTTCAGGTCGTGGGACATTGAACAGTTCCGAATTCCACTTTATTTCTACAGAACCTACTTCCAAGGACTCACTTCCACCTCATATTAACCTATGATATTTTAAATGCTCTTGTGAAAAATAAATATTTCTTATACTTCTTACATTACACTGGGATTTTTGTTCTGAGCTGCTTGCTTTATTACGTTGAAGCTGTCACTCTCTTTATAGTTCTTCAAGCCATGGCATATCCTGTAAAGAAACATAGTCATGTTCATCTCATTCTTCTATATCGACAACATACCCTATTTAAACCGGAAGGTATTACTGCTTATCTTATAAAATGGAAGTGTTGCAGCTTTTTAAAACTTCGATCATTTCTTTGAAATCTTCAGAGAGATGGTTTAGAATATGGTGAAATAAAATGCTAGCCATGAAAAATATTGTGACATACTTCGTTTGAAGAAGCTTTCAAGGAAAATGAAAAACAGCAAGATCCTCTGCATTTAATTTAAGAGCGAACAAGCAGGAAGAGTTACCAGCTATCTATTTGTTTTTGGGTTTTGTTTTGTTTTTTGCATTACTGACATTTT
>JAOEGL010000198.1:0-29931 GCA_034509955.1 Urosaurus nigricauda
AAATGAAGAAAAAGTGATTAGGGAAATCTCTGGCTTTAATATAACAAAAAAAGCAAAATACTTAGGCATTGAAATAACAAATAAGAATTCAGACCTGATTAGAAATAATTACAATAAAAAATGGAACGAAATCAAAAATGAAATACAGAAGTGGAAAAAACTACAATTATCGTTAATGGGGAGAATTTCTGCCATCAAAATGAATGTAATACCAAAACTCTTGTTTTTATTTCAAACAATTCCAATAATTAGAAACTATAAAATCTTCAAAGACTGGCAAAAACTACTATCAGAATACATTTGGGCTGGGAAAAAGCCTAGAATAAGACAAAAATATATGCAAGATGCTATTGAAAGAGGAGGCTTGGCTGTCCCCAACATAAGAATCTATTACGAAGCTAGTGTATTAATTTGGTTGAAAGATTGGATCACATTAAAGAACAATAAATTATTAAAATTAGAAGGTCATGATTTACGATTCGGTTTTCATGCTTATCTATTTTATGATAAAGTCAAAGTAAATCAAGACTTTAAAAATCACCATGTGAGAATATCATTATATAAAATTTGGGATAAATATAAAAGAAGGATATGTTCTCAGTTACCTATGTGGTTGTCTACTCATGAAGCTCTTTACAATACGGATGCACAAAAGAAAGAGAAATGGATAACATACGGAGAAATCCTAAGACAGAATAGTAATGTATATGAGATGAAAGATCTTGAACAAATTAGAAACGAGGGACATAAATGTGAATGGTTTCTTTATCATCAAATGAAATCAAGGTTTGACTTAGATAAGAAATCAATAGGGTTCTCTAAAAAATTATCAGAAATGGAAGAAATCTTACTGAAAGTGAAAGAAGCCACTTTATCGAGAATGTATAAAAAGTTATTAGAATATTACTTAGAAGAAGAGATAACAAAAGAATATATGATAAAATGGGCAAAAGACTGCAAAAAATCATTAGAGTTGGAACAATGGGAAACATCGTGGGTGAAGAGAACAAAATATACAGCAAGTCAAGATATAAAGGAAAATTTTTATAAAATAATGTTTAGATGGCACCTCTCACCTGATAAATTAGCAAAAATATATAAGAATAGACAAAACATCTGTTGGAAATGTGGGAAAGAGAAAGGAACGTTCTTTCATTTATGGTGGGACTGTGTTGAAGCAAAGAAATTTTGGAATATGATAGTAGCTGGAATTAAGGAGATCTTAGGAGTAAGGTTGGAATTGTACCCTGAAATATTGTTATTGAATATGTTAGATGGGAAAATGGAAAAAGAATATGGTAAAATAATATTTTATATGCTGACAGCTGCCAGGCTGGTCTATGCAAAATACTGGAAGGTAAATAAAGAAATTCAAATTGAGGAATGGGTCTTGAAATTATTTGATTTGATGCAATCTGATATAATTTCAAAAAAACTGATGGATGAGAGAAAGAGAGATCTCAATATGAGAGAAGACGAGGACAAAAACAATAAACATTGGGACAAATTGTATGGTTATGTAAAAGAAAAATAGCCAGACATACAGAATAGAATATAAACTTTGATTAGATAATTAAAAAAAATAGAGATAGCAAAAATAATTAGGTTTAAATCATATGTTTAAATAGATAGAAAATAAGGAAGGTAATGGGGACAACATTAATAACAAAAAGGGGGGGGGGGGATGTAATAAGCCGATAAGCAAAAATAATGTGGTTAATAAATTGGTATGGTTTACCTGATGGAAATCATGTGTTTTATGTTTTGTCAGGAAGAATGTTATAGAAGATTTAAGAACTGATTGTTTGGATGTACTGAAGTATGTTGAAGTTGTATGACTGTATTAATGGTTGTTTTGTTCGTTATTTTGTTTTATATGTACTGTTTTAATGTTGTTTATAAATAAAATAAAATAAAAAGAAGTAGATTCAAGCATAGTGAATCGGATAGGGAAGGTTGAAATTAAAGCGGAGTGCAGAGGGTTGGGAGTTTATTTAGGTGAAATCTGAGCTACAATTTGACTATATTGAAAACTCATACATCTTTGTCATTATATTGCTACCTCCTCCTCTGTTATCCCTCGGTGCCTATATTATTATTGTGGTAACAATTCTATAAGAGACTTTGGGATATTTGTGTATTTGTGGATCAGTTCTTTAAAAGAAAGTAATAATTTCTGTTTTTTTATTTAGATCCTTGAAATCGAAAACTTTAAGAAATTAAGAAAGGAAAAGGGGAATAATAGAGAAATAAAAGAAAAAGGGGAAGAGAGAGGGAAGGGAAGAGGAAGGAAGGAAAGGAAAATAAGAGATCTCAGAAGAAAAGAACCATCTGTGCTTAAATCAGGAGACAAGAGGACTTGGGTAAGTTCCCTTCCTGTTTTGTCTTGTTTGCTTGTTTTGTTTGTTTATTTTTTGTTTTTTCTTTTTTAAAGGAGGGAAGAGAAGCGAAGGGGGAAGGAAATAGGGGAGGCAAGAAAAGAAAGAGAAAGGGAGAGGAAAGTAGGAAAAGGGAGAGAACAAAGGAAGGAGAAAGAGAAAGGGAAAAAGAGGAGGATAGAAAGAAAGAAAGAAGTGAGGAAATATTAAGACAGAAATTAAATAACAACTAATACTAATAAATGTGAATACTAAATTTAAAGTGACTAAGAGGTAGAGCAATATAGTTTTGGTAAAGATATTATTAACTTGAGATAAAAGTATTTGAATTAGAATAAATAGAAATAGAAAGCGAGGAAGTTAGAAATTAAAGTTAATTTCGGGTCCTTACTTCTCCTGTTACGTCTCTCGATCCCGCCCCCTCCTTCCCCCTGTATTTAAGATGGCACCGGGAACAAGAAGGACACCAGCGCCAGCGCAGACACCAGCAACCTTACAAAGGAAAAATTCATCAGATACTCCAGTAAAGGCTTGTGATTTGAACGAAATTCAAATGGAAGAAATTAGAAGAATGCACCAAGAAACAAATATAGAAATACAAAAGGCACGAGACGAAATGAAACTGGAATTTAGAACAGAATTAACACAAGTTACATCTAGATTAGATAAGATCGATGGAGATATCAGTGCAATAAATACAAAAGTAAATAAACTAGAAGAAGAAGTGAAGACTATGGAATTGAAGATGGACAATTGGGAGAAAGAATATCAAGATGAACAGAAAGAAATCCTAAGACTACAATTAAAGCAAAGAGAAACTTGTTTGAAGTTGCGTGGTCTCCCGGAAAGAATGGATGAAAATCTTTATACATATCTCACTCTGATACTAGCAAAATTTATAAATGAATCAGAAACTTTATTTCCTTGGGAAATCGATTGGATTTATAGAATTAATTCGTATGTAGCAAAACAGAAGAAGCTCCCGAGAGATGTGATTATTTACTTTGTCAGGAAGCAGACGAAAGAGTTAATTATCCAACAAAGTTACAAATCAAAGCTGACGATTGACGACAAAGAGATAATAATCTTGAGGGATGTACCGATCAAAATTCTGAGACGACGAAGAGAATACAACTTTCTAACAGACAAATTGAAAACCAATGGTGTTCCATTTAAATGGGAAGAACTGGAAGGCTTAACTGTGAGTTGGAAACAAAGAAAGATAAGATTGAACTCTTAAGAAAAAGCAAAAAAAATTTTAACTGAATTTGAAAAAGACATCAGAAAAGGAAGCAAAGGACAGGAGAAGGACCAGATAGAAAGAAGGGAAGAAGAAGTAGTCTTAAGTGAAGAAGAAGAAGAAACATAAAGGAGTGTAAGAACTAAAGAACTTGTAAATTAGGAAAACATCCAAATTATTTAGAGTGGATTTAAGTTACAATTTCCTTCCTTTTTTTGTGTTGCTATTGCTGGTTTTTTTTAAAAAAAATTATTAATAAAAGTCTCGGGTAAATCCAAAAGAGTTTGACTAGTTATTTTACAAACTAAAGGAAAAAATTGAGATGAGGATTAAGGTAAAGATTACTAGGAGAAATGAGGGTTCTATCACTAAATGTGAAAGGATTAAATTCACCACAAAAGAGGAAAAGAGTCTATCAGTATTTGGAAAGAACTAATGTAGATATAATATGTTTGCAAGAATCACATATTAAAAATAAAGACAAGAGACTAATTAAGAACAACAAATTAGGGAAAGAATTTATTAGCTCAATAGAAAAAAGTAAGAAAGGAGTAATTATATACGTAAAAAATTATTTAGATTCTAAAGAAATCTTCAAAGATAAGAATGGCTATTATTTGGGAATCGAGACGAGGTGGGGGGGGCAAGAAGATACTAATTGTGTGTGTGTATGGCCCCCAGGAAAACAAAAAAGTTTTCTATAATAAACTGAACGAAAGAATTTCAGAATTTGATTACAAACATGTTATTTTAGCAGGAGATTTTAATGGAGTGCTCGAACCGAAACTAGACAGAACATCAGGTAAGAAAATTAAAGAAAATCAGGGCAAACTGCCGAAAAGTTTTTTCCAAATGCTAGAGAGACTCTCGTTGATTGATGCATGGAGACATCTATATAATGATGAAAAATCATTTACATTCTATTCAGATAGGCGTGAATCACTATCCAGGATTGACTTATTCTTAGTATCTAGAGGGCTGATAAATGAGGTAACCAAAATGGAGAGCTTTAACAGGGAAATTTCAGACCATAATCCTATAGTATTAACTATGAAAGAAACTAGAAAAGAAATGAGATGGAGATTAAATGAAGATTTGCTTAAAAATGAAGAAGTGATAGAAAAAGGAAAAGAGATGATAAAATTATTTTTTAAAGAAAACATGGACAAAGGAATCAAACTATCAACTGTGTGGGATGCATGCAAGGCGGTAGAGGATTTTTTACCCAGCAGAATATAATTTACCAAGAAAAAAAAAAAAACAAAAACAGAAAGAATGAAAGGGTTAAACAAAGCACTGAAAGAGAAAGAGGCGATATTGGTAAAATATCCCCAAAATAAAAAAGTGCAAAAAGAGATCAAAATACTTCATAAACAACTGGAAATAGAGGCAGTTACAGAATTAGAGAAAAAATTAAAGATGGTAAAACAAAAAAACTTCGAATATGCAAATAAAGCAGGGAAATGGTTGTCGTATAAATTAAAGAAAGAGAAAGAAAGCAAACTTATTAATAAGATCAAAAAAGGTGACATAATAGTTTCACAGCAGGAAGAAATAGAAGAGGTCTTTACCGAATTCTATGCAAATCTATATAAAAGACAGGATACAGAAGAAACAATAATTAAAGATTTCCTAAATAACAGCCAGATTCAAACCTTCTCAGAAGAACAATTAAAAAGACTAAATCACGAGATAACAAACAAAGAAATAAGAGAGGCAATTGGTCAAAGCAAATTAAACAAATCACCAGGAAATGATGGATTAACAACATTGTTTTACAAAACCTTTGTGGAGGAATTAGCAGAACCACTACAGAAAGTTATGAACGAAATATTAACAGGAGAAATACCAAATTCATGGAAAGAAGCAGTTATAACTATAATACCAAAAGAAGAGAAAGATCCATTGGACCCAACCAATTATAGACCGATATCCTTGCTCAATAATGATTATAAAATCTTTACAACAATATTAGCAAATAGACTAAAGAGCTGCCTCCAAGAGACAATTGATGAGGATCAAAGGGGTTTTTTACCGAAAAGATATATGAGGGAAAATTTAAGAATAGTTATAGATACATTAGAATATTATGAACGTCACAATGAGAAAAAATTAGGATTACTGTTCTTAGATTTGGAAAAGGCCTTCGATTCTGTAAATTGGAAGATGCTGTTAGATTTATCAAAGAAAATTATGGGTAAAGACAATTTTACAAAATGGCTAGAAAGCATTTACTGTAACCAAAAAGCGCAAGTTAAAATAAATGGAAGAAAATCCAAATTTATGAATATCGAAAGAGGAATGAGGCAAGGTTGCCCACTCTCCCCATTACTCTTTTTATTGGTTGTTGAATTGCTTATTAAAGAAATAAAACTAAGTAAAGAAATTACAGGAGTTAAAATTAAGAGACATGAATATAAAATCAGAGCTTTTGCAGACGACCTAATAATAATAATGGAAGACCCAAGCAATAATATAGAAAGAATTCTAGAACATCTAAATAAATTTGGTTTGGTAACAGGATGCAAAATAAATAAGGAAAAATCAGTAATTTTAACTAAAAATATGAGAAAGGAAGAAGAAAAAGAAGTAGAAAATAAAGCAGGAATTAAAATAGGGAAAAAAGTTAAATACTTAGGAATTCAAATTACAAAGAGAACCACAGAGTTGTTTGAAAATAACTACAAGGCGTTGTGGACAAAAATAAGAAATGATTTAATAAGGTGGAATAAACTAAATATTTCGATAATGGGAAGAGTGGCCACGATAAAAATGAATATACTTCCAAGGATTTTATTCCTCTTTCAGATGATCCCAATTATAATTGCGGATAAACCATTTAAAGATTGGCATAAGGACATTGCTCAGTTCATTTGGAGGGGGAGGAAACCACGAGTGAAACTAAAAATCCTACAAGATGCCAGGGAGAGAGGAGGACTGAGCTTACCAAATTTAAAACTGTATTATGAGTCCTGTGGTCTTGTATGGATTAAAGAGTGGGTTACGCTGGTAGACAACAGACTGTTAGATTTAGAAAGCGATGGTATGAATTTCGGATGGCACGCCTATTTGATTTATGAGAAAGATAAGAAAAATCCAATATTTACAAACCATATTATTAGGAAAGCTTTGAAGAAAGTATGGGATAAATATAAAAGAAGAATTATAGTGGGTTTGGAAAGATGGATATCCCCACATGAAGCATTTTTTAAAAAAGAAACGATTAAGGACAATAAATGGTATACTTATAATGATATCTTGGAGGAAAAAGAGAGGAAATGGACCTTAAAAACTAGAGAAACACTGAATGAAGAAGGATGGAACATCTCCTGGTTTATGCATAGACAATTGCATGAAAGATTTAGAATGGACCAAAAGTTGTATGGGGAGATAACAGGTAAGGATGAATCAGAACTTGGTAAGATCTTAATTAGAGAAGAAAAAAACCTAATAAAGAAATTCTATGGGACGCTGCTCAAATACGAAATGGAAGATGAAGTGGTCAAAGAACAAATGATAAATTGGGCGAGAAAAATAGGTCACTCTATTCAGTTTGAGCAGTGGGAGAAAGTCTGGGGAAACATCTACAAACATACGGTATCTCAAAGTCTCAGGGAAAATTTCTATAAGATGTTTTACTTTTGGTATTTGTCTCCAGAGAGAATAACAAAAATGAGGTGGGGACGTTTTTTCATTGCTGGTGGTCTTGCAAAAAGGTAAAAAATTACTGGATGTTGGTTAAGAAAACAATTGATAAGGTCTTGAATATAAATCTAAAACTAAAACCAGAAATCTTCCTCCTAGGGATATTAGAGGGTGATATAGAAAACAAATTCGGAAAAAAATTATTTTATATGATCTCTCTTGCAAGAATATGTCTGGCCCAGAAATGGAAAGAGAAAGAGACCCCAAATAGGGATGATTGGATGCTCAAGCTATATGATGGAATGATGATGGACAAGTTGACACAACTATTAAGAGGTAAAACAGAAGAGACGTTTTCAAAGGAATGGAGGAGGGTAATGGAATGGATGGAAGAAGAGAGGAATAACTAATCTTATATAAGATGTATCCGACAACAGATTTGTTTTTTTATAAGAAAGTCAATTAGACACATACATAAAAAAGACAAATATTGGTAGATAGGAAGTCACTTTTAGAATGAATGAATGGAAGTAAGAAGAAAGATTGAATGAGTGAAGAGAAGAAGAAAGAGTATGAGGAGGAGAAAGAATGTTTAGAAGAAGATAGATGGATGTATAGTATAATAGTATAGTATAGTACGGTAAGGTATAAGGGGATAATGAATGATAAGAGAATAAGAAGGTGGTGGTATGAATGAGAATAGATAAAGATAGGTAGTTTTAAGAATTGGAAATATATCTGATTCTTTGATTTGCTTTGTTCCATGGATTGTATTGCGAATGTGATGATTGGAAGTTAATTGTACGAATATAATGTTTTTTAAATAATAAAACTTATTTAAAAAAAGATTCATATATTGATTAATGATTATTATACAATACATAAATCTGTAGATATATTTTCTACATTCTATTCCAATTTAGGACGTAGCCTCTGGGCTTCGAACCCCAAACCCTGAGTCTGGCCTCGACTCCCTCCGGCCAATGGGGTCCCAAGGGAATCGGGGCCAAGGACAAGGCTTGGGTTTTGACACCCAAAGGCTCCATCTCAGCTGCTGGGCTGGAACTGGGACCTTTTCCTCTGGCCAACGGGGTTCCAAGGGAGTCGTGGCCAGGGCCGGAGCTTGGATTTCAAAGCTCAAAGACTCCATTCCGGCTGTGGGGCCTGGGAATGGGGCTGTGAAAGCTAAGCCTCGGCCCTGGATCCCCAACTCCCTTGGAACTCCATTGGCCAGAGGGAGCTGGCCAGGTCCAGCAGCCAGCAGTCCAAGTATAGTATTGTTATCATGATATAATTCAGAAAAATGAAAAAGTGAGGAAGAAGATTTGGTAACAAATTTGATTACAGCAGCGAGTTTAATTATAGCAAGATGTTGGAAAACAAAAATAACTGTATAATAGGAGGAGTGATATAAAGAGGTATGGAAATTAGCAATTAATGATAAATTGACATGTGGATTGAAAGTAAAAAAAGGGATTGTGGAAAAGAAATGACTTTGGTGGAATTTGGAAAGAATTAATTGAAAAAGTGTTGAGAAAAGAAGATGGAAGATTACCTCCATGAGAGGAATTGAGATTTTGGATGGAATATGAGGGTGAAAATGGCTCCAGGGAAGGGGAGCACTGAGATGGGATAGAAAAGATATTTAGATAAATTGGAATAGAATGTAGCAAATATATCTAGAGATTTATGTATTGTATAATAATCAATAATCAATCTATGAAAATGAATCTCAATAAAATTATTTTTAAAAAAGAGGCTCTGTCCTGGCTACTAGACCTAAGGATGGGGCTCCGAGACTCAAGCCTCAGCCACAGTCCCAGCCACAGCACTGGCCCTGGCCCTGGCTGACTGGGTGGCAGAGTACACACCCACAGTCAAGCCGTGGCAGAAGGGAAGGAGGAAGAAGGGAAGGAGAGACGGAGGAGGGAGAAGGGGAAGAGGGAGGGAGGGAGGGAGGGAGGGAGGGAGGGGAGGGGAGGGGAGGGAGTTTTCCCCCAAGGGCACTTTGTTATGGGGGACAGTATGGGCTTGCCATCCTCGGATGTTCAAATCCACGTGGTCGTGCCACCATTAAGGGCACGACTTGAGCAGATGTGGATGTTGGTGGAGCAGATGTGGAGCAGATGTGGATGCGCGGGGGGGGCAGGTGGAACGGATCCCCCGCGTATACCGAGGGCCTACTGTATATACAAAATGGATTTTGCCAATTCTCCCACAGCTTTTCAACAACAGGAAAACCCATCCCTGGTTGGATCATTGTTCCTCCCTCCCTCCTTCATTGTTGTTATAATGGTCTTATGGCCTCTTGCGGGATGGATTCTTGTCTTGTAGTTGCTGAATTTGCAGGGAGGCTCCGCATGTGGTTGGTGGTGCTTCTTCTACCAGTGTTCAAACGTGGAGTCCCACTGCCACCTGCCTCGCCCTGCAAATAAAGGAAGGGATCAGGGAAAGGGCTCAGTCCCTTTTGCAAGACACCCAGGAGTTGAGTAAGTTTGCTGTTGTTGTTGTTTTTTCCTGAACAAGATTGCATGCAACCTTTGGGGTTCTGCCAGAGCTATAAAGGGCATTTCTGCCAGAATAAACCAGTAAGGACAATCTGCTGAAGAATGCTTAAGTAACATGCAATTGCCATGCTGTTTAATGGGTTGCTTGTGTGATGCATCAAAGAGGCAATTGCATTTTTATCATTTTGCTGAGATTTTTTTTAGTCTTATGAAGCATAATTTATACAATTATACAATAGATGACTACACACAAATTCAGTTATTTCTTCCTGCTATTGATATTCCAAGGGTGTATCTACACTGTAGAAATGAAGCAGTTCGACACCACTTTAACAGCCATGACACAATAGCAATAGCAGGTACGTTTCCATACTGCTTCTCAGTGCACTGAAGCACTCCTTAAGCAGTTTAGAAAGTTCAAGCTAATGGTCGCCAGCAAGGTGGGCACTCCTTTTAGGGACCTAAAAGGATTCTGGATTGGTCATTTTGTGAAATATTTAGCCTTCCCTTTCACAGACTTCTGGTGCTCCACCAAACTACAAATCTCAGGATTCTATAGCATTCAGTCATGGATATTAAAAATGGCATCCAAAACACTTGATTTGGGCAGTGTGGCAGCATGCAAGGCCCCCAAAAGCCTGAAACCTCAATAACTTCAGTAGCCTTTCTTTTCATATACACTGGGCAAGGCAGTTGAAATCTCTTCTTCTGCACAAGCATTAAAGGAAGAGGAGCCCTCTCCCGTTTTCACTCCAGCCACCCGACAGAACAAGGACATGGGAAAGGGCCTTCTTTTCTGTGGCTCCCTCAATGTGAAATTCTAAAGACGCATCTCTTCCAGCAGGCCTTTCCTGAAACCTCTTAGATTCCGGCTCCAAAACGGAATGAATTAATCTAATCTGACCCCTTCCTTGGTGCTATCCCCTTCCTCGTTTTAGAACTGTTCAAGATATTTTATGTTTTAATCTGTTGTGGTTTTAAATCATTGTTAACTCAATTCATTTTTAAGGGGTGAGTGGCAGGGAATGGGCTGTTGTATTATTTTAATTTGTATGTTTTAATCTTATTGTACCCCGCTACAATTGAGTTCTACACAGGAGCAGACTAGAAACAGATGATGATGATGATTCCCTCTCTTTGGATATCTGACTTTATTAGCGTGAATTAACAGGAGGTGCTGTGTGTCAGCTTCTACCTGGTCTCTGCCCTCCACGACTAAAGTGTCTTCTGTTTGGGTGGTCATAATTGCCGCTTTGGTTTCCATGCATCTGGGGAGGAGGAGACTGGTGGACCTTTGGAGGAGGACCATGAGGTGTCTGAGGGACTACCGATTCCTGGCTGGTCACATAAGGCTCTGGCTGAGATGGCTCCTTAATTCCCAGAAGATCCTCCGCCTTTGTCTATTCATATCAAGAGCAAAAGAGCATGGAGAGAGAGAAGTTAGTAGAAAACTTGAGAGGAAACAGTCCAAAAAGGTTTCTGCTTCCTGACTGAGCTACTGAAGGCAGGATAGGAATGGAGGGGGGTGGTTTCCCTAGATTCCCCCCTCCCCATATGTGGAGGATGCAGTAAATTCACTCTAGGTTCTAATCTGAATTCCAGAGGAACTCTCAAAGATACTACACCCAATGCAAGGAAAGCACTCGGGACAGTCTTTTAAACTTGGGACTAAAGCCCAGGGCAGATTCATTGCCAGCTGGCATGAATGCTCCTGGGTCTACATTCCCTTGGACACTGGTCTCTCATTTTAGTCCAGAGTCCTAGTTTAACGCTTAAACAGTCAGGATGGAGGAAAGGAGACAAAGGGAACCCTTTTTATTCCTTCTTTCTTTCAAAGAACAAGCAATAAAGTAGCATTAACAATACCCATCCTAGATCCTATATCTTAAAGGTATAGATATTCTGTGCACCAGCAGCCCCCACAAAAGAGCAGCACAACATAGCCATAACTCCCAAGGTCGAAGCTTCCGGGACACTCTCCCCTCCTTTTATCTTCTTCCATATTTCTGCCTTTACTTTTTAAAGCCTCTTCTATGCAGTGCAGTTGAAAACAAAAGAGATTGCTAATCAGATGAGAAAACTAGTGTTCACCATCCCCCGGCAGGTCCCTACATTAAGCTCCCAGTTTTGAATCATCACTGCAACACTCATGGTCTGACCTCCTTTATTGTCATTGGGGAGGAATAAGTAACTGTCTTTGCAAGATAGCCAGATGCAAACATGCTGCCCAAACTTAAAAGACCACAGCAAGTGCATGAGGCTTCTTCTGTACCTTGTCAGTTTGTTCCAGGTCATGGCCTGATTCGATGAGCTTCCAGCGCCTTTGACCTTGATCGGTAATCACCCGCAGGAAAAGTGGGTCATCCTCATCCTCCGATTCCCATTCGAGAACAAAATGGTCTTCTTTGTCTCGGGAGTTCCGAGAAAATCTGTCCATTTGAACAAAGAGTAGAAAGATGAGGTGGTGCCCCTTTTCCATATTGTAGGTTTTGTCCTAAGGCCAAGAACCTATTGGGAAAAGTCTCCTAGACTCACTTAGCTCTTTCCTTTGGCTTTGGAGGAATTTTTTTCTCTTCCTCGTATGGGCAAGGGTTGTTTTTGTTGACCTTGATGGGCCTTGACCAATCGATGAATGGACCTCTCTTCTTTTTCCATCCTTTGAATGGAAAACAGTTATTAAATTTATATATATATATCATTTCTAAATCATGTCCCCCAGGAAGCCCTCCTGTGAAAAATGCACCCCGGCATCCGCATTAAATTGCAAGCTACCCTTCCTCAGAGGCTTCTGGAGATCACAGTTTGCCTTTTTTCTTCCTTCCCAAAATTTTAGGGTGGCCAGAGGAGAATTTGTGGTTTACAA
Organism: Urosaurus nigricauda; assembly: GCA_034509955.1. Taxonomy (NCBI): domain Eukaryota; kingdom Metazoa; phylum Chordata; class Lepidosauria; order Squamata; family Phrynosomatidae; genus Urosaurus; species Urosaurus nigricauda. The sequence continues at coordinate 12,634 of JAOEGL010000198.1, forward strand.
GCCTCCATGGTCTACCAATGAGCATCCTGGAGCATGGTGTCAATTGTGAAAACACAGGTACATATTTGGCATAATTTCTGCCAGTTAAAGGATTCCAACTTAGCTGTCATAGTAACACCGTTGTGGAACCTCAAAGCTCAGCCAAGGAATCAACCTGGGAATTCAAATAGGTATTGGAGAGGTTGCTTCAAACCTCTGCCACATAGAGCTCCAAAGACTTCTCCACCCGATGGCTGAAGGAGCACAGGTCCTTTATTTACCTTCTCCTGGGTTGTCGTGTGTCACCTGCACTTCATTTTCGTTCACAACAGACACACAGCTGTTATGAGCCACGGACATGTCTAGCAGTTCAGACTCTCGGGAGACGGACTCGAGACTGGAGCTGGGAAAGAAAGAGCCAGGATGCTTAGTGCCCTGGGATGGGGCACTGAGTAGTCCTATCACCTGCAACCTGTCCATGCAAGCTTATCTGCCCCGAAAAGACTCCTAAGTAACCAACAACCACTGTAACAGAGTCACACACCCCACCCTGGAAGCTCAGATGTTGCACCTCTGCTTTCCGAACCAGCAAGAAGGAACTAAAAGCTTGCTTTTTTCCCTCTAAAACTCTTTGGGAGAACTAAAGACAAAACAATTAGCTTATCTTCTGTGCTTTCCTTCCCATGGAATCATGGAACTGGCTGTTAACAAAGCATATTTAGAATCCTCAGCCATTAACTCTAAACTGCCTCACTAGACTGCATATCCCAGGATGCCATAGGATGTTCCAATCTCTGATATTTCAGTTTTCCAGTTTCCATCCATAACTACTCCCCAGCTGTAGGAGTTGTTGCTCTTGTTGCATGCCTTCAAACTTTTCTGACTGATGGCGATCTTAAGTTAAACCTATCCCAAGGTTTTCCTGACAAGCTTCTTCAGAGGGACTTTGCCATTGCTATCATCTGAGGTCACTTTCCCTAGGCCGCCCAGTGGGTTTCATGGCTCAACTGGGAATTGAACCTTGGTCTCCAGAGTCATAGTCCAACATTCAAACACTAAACCACATTGACTGTAGGACTAGGACAGAATGAAGCCATGGCTAGTCAGGATAGTTCGACCCATCAATTGACTCATGATCCATCTACCTCTCTTGTAAGACTGGTGGGGCAAACTGTGGCCCTGAAGAAGTTCCTGGAAAACCACTTCCATCTGATATTACATTGGCTGTGTTACATCTGCCAGGAATACACTATGAGGAAACCTGCGACTCCCTTAGAAATCGATCACATCACATTGTGCAAAGGTGCTTTGAGACTTTTTGTTAGCATCACTATCTTTTCAGTTGACTAGATGAGTTAAGGATACATTGGATCCTGATGAGATGCTGGAATAGGGGAGAAAGAAAGAAAGATACCAGCACCTCTGCTATGGGCTATCGAATTGAATACCAACCTCCTGTCTTTGGAGTTTGTGAAGCCTTCGGTTGGGCTCATGTGGATGCTCAGGGACTCCCCTTCCAGCTTTGGCCTCATATCATTCAAGTCCTCCGTCTCGTTCTCGGAGCCTGATGATCTGTCCAGCTCTCTCTCCATGTTGAGGTCTGGCTCGCTAAGCATAGCCTGAAGCTGGAGAAACAAAGAAGCGTCAGTAAAATAGCTTTCAGAAGGTGCTACTCCACTGCTTAGCCTCTTACGCTTGGTGGCCCAAAGGAGAAACTATCCTAGGTTTTTTTTGGCAAGTTTTGTTCAGAGGAAGTTTGTCATTGCCTTCCTCTGAGGCTGAGAGAGCGTGATTTGTCCAAGTTTACCCACAAAGTTTCCATGGCGAAGTGCAGATTTCAATCAACCTTCTCTTGGGCTTCAACAGATTAAAGTGTTTCCCGCATGTTTGCAAGAATACCTTTGCCCCCATGGGAACTAGGAACTTAAATTTTATAGGTATTTCAAGACTTCAGTGGCTTGGGAACCTATTGATTGCTTCCCATGTACCCATCTGCCTGAGGACTAAAGTCTTTTGCAGGGGGCCTCCTCCATGCTCCACCAGTGAGAGCTGTACATTTTAGGTGGATGGGAGAGAGGACCTTTTGTGCTGGGGCACCTTTAGGGGTCCAATTGGCACCAACACCGATTTGATAAAACATGGCTTTTTGCAAGAGCTTTCCCAGTGCCACTGGATTGAATTCACACTTCTACATGTCTTTGGCTATTGTTTTTATTTTATTTTTTTTGAAAACTTTGTCGGCTCTTCTGTTTTAATTTGCCTTATTTTTGGAAGATAGATTTAACCTACTAAATTTCACTTTTGTTTTAATTCACAACACATCTGGTAGCTCCTCTAAAAGAAGTTGAAGCATAAACTTTTGTAGACTTGGGCCCAGTACAGAGTTAGTACTAATTAGTAACAGTGACTTTCTGGGGACATTACTGGATGGATTGGAGAGAACTCAGAACGCGTTGGAAATTAGGGCTCGGGAGAGTGGAGTGTCGGCATGCTCTGGGCTCTCCCGGAGCCACATTGGGCACGCGTGCATTGAGACGGTTCACGTGCTGATGACATGCCTTTTGCATCCTGTCCAAATGGCAAGGCGCAAGAGATATCACCAAGCTACTTCAGGGAGCTTTGGGCATCTTAGCAACCGCGTGGAAAGCTGCTGTGTTTTGTGGCTCCCTTTTGGAGCATGTTGTTGCCAGCACCGTGAGGTCGCCGTGGCAAGGATGCTGGGCAGAAAGGGGTGGCGTCTCACCACTCCTTCCTGCCCATCTGTACAGCCCCTTGTTCTCCTTTCTCAGATGCATGGATCCCTCCTGAGCACCCTCTCACTCCATGCATCTGTGGAAGGAGATCAAGTCTACAAAAGCTGATGCTACAACTTCTTTTGCAGGCACAAGACCTGGTCCAGCACCTCTTGGTTTCTCCGTTGAGTTTTCGGCACAACTCACCAAATAAAACATGGCTTTTCCCTTTCTGCTGCAATTGGACTTAATCCCCATTTGTGCATGTGTTTGGCTTCAAATTGTTTTAAAAGGCTGGGGGCTCTTCTGTTTTAATTTGCCATATTTCTGAAAATAGGTTTAGCCCACTTAAATCACTCTTGTTTAAATTTACAAAGGGATCTTGTGGCACCTCCGAGATTTTCTCTTGCAAATGCTCTTTTGCCTCCTTCCTTTGCTTGACCGAATTCCTCATGTATTCAAGCTGAGCTTGGAGCTGCTTCTCCTGTGACATTTTGACTGTCTCATTTGGCAGGATCTTTGGATGGGAAAATACACAAAAACAAAATAAAATTCCATATATATTTAAAGAAGTCCCCTACCAGAGCAAGGGAAGCAAAGGTAAGAAGGTGAGTTTCTGAACCTGATGTGAACATTATTTTTTTAGGGGAGGGGGAGGGATGTTATAGCTGACAGATCTGGTTCACATGATCATGATGGTATTACTGGTTGTTTGTTTAGAATAGAAACTCCACAATGCATGATCTGTGATTGCACAGTTTTTCTCCCTCTCATTCTGAATTATTAAGTATAACAAGGAGAAGTAACAGTTCCATAAAGAAAACGATGCAATATACAAATAAATGAGTTTTGACAACGATCTCCAAATCAACTAAAAGATCAAAACCCAGCAAGACAAATAATTTGGACCGGTGTACGATTCTCCAAATAGATGCAGCATTTTTAAAGGGAAATGTGCCTGTTTTTGTTTACATATGCATTGCAGATATCCCAAATCCCTAACAAAAAATTAGAGACTCAAATATTCCCTTGTATCTGTTACCTAGTTGTGTTTTTATTTTTCTTGGGAATTCACTTGCTATTATTATTATTATTATTATTATTCCTGTATAAAGGTGGTATTTAAATAAACCTGACTTGCCTCGTAAAATTCATGGCATGGCTCTCACTAAAGACAAAGGTCTGTTCCCTATTGTCTCTAACCCCCTAGTGGCTTCCATCCTAGTGGGACAGTGAATCCACATTCGTTCCCCTGACTCAGAAACCACCTCTCACCCATACAAACTTATACATTAAATGGCATCCCCATTGAAGTCAATGGGATATAGAACTGCAGGGTTAGGCTCTGAATTTGGCCACAAAGACAATGCAGCCAATTGCCTGGACCACAAGGATCAGGAATTTCAATTATTGCTCCAAGCTAGTCTAGAAACTTTCTTTTCTTTGCACCAGATGCAAACATCCTGCCCCAACTCAAACACCAAGGGCTTCTTTTGTACCTGGTCAGCTAGTGTCAGGTCGTGGTCAGATGGGATCAGCTGCCAGTTACTGTAGCCACACTTGTCCCTTTCCAGCATCACATGGGAGTCTCCCTCCAAGCCCTGGCTGAGTTCATGAAGGGCTGCTTCCACTCGGCAGGTTAGACAAAACCTGTCCATTGGACCAAAGAGGAAAAAGATGAGGTGGTGCCCCTTTGCCATATTGTGGCTTTTCTCCTAAGGACAAGAACCTACTGGATAAAGTCTCCCAGACTCACTTGGCTCTATTCTTTGGGTCCTCCAGCACCCTCAAAGGATCTATATATCCGGTAGGGCCTTTGGTTTTGGACAAATTGGTAAAGGGATTTTTCTCCTTTTCCGGTCCATTGGCTGTAAAACATTTTTAAATAAATTTTATTGATTCATATTTGAATATAAATGATTAAAAAACTGTGACATCTATAAAACATAAAGCATTTTTATCCCAGTTCCCATTCCTTCATAATTTTTTTGCATTCTTTCATTCACAGGTTTCTTTTTCTCTACTTCCCTTCCCCCTAATTCCCAAAGAAATTTATCTAGATTACTATCTTATCTTTTTCTGTGGCATTGTATGACCACAGAAATATTCTTCTCTTACCTCCCGTGCTTATAACTTTAATCAACAACAACAACAAAAAATCCTTTGAAGAGGTTTAAAGAATTGCTAAATCCAGATCAGGGTGCACATGGTAATATTACATAGTATTTTGCAACTTAGTAATCTTTTCTCTCCCTCCCCCCCCCCCCGCATGATTTCCCTTTATTTATCCATGGATTTGTAAGCTTTCAAATTTTTTCCACAATTTACTGGAATTTCTACAGTTGAAACTAAACATCTTTATCAGGATCAAATATTTTCACTTAGGCTTGTTGCCAAAGTTGCCACCTTCTCCCATTTCTGTGCCATAGACATCAATACCTTTTCCCATCCTTCTCTCCATTTGAAATTACTTTCATGTTTCAGTTTGGATGAGAATCAGTTTAATTCTATCATTTCCTATAGTTTAGCAAACCACTCTTCCATATCTATTTTCTTATCAATTTTCCAGTACCTGGCATAAAGAGATCTGGCAGCTGTTAACATTTAAAACACAGTTTTACAAAACTTTTTTTCTTGATCTTCCTGGGATATATTTAATAACATAACCTCACCTTCAAGTTTTAATTTGATTCCCAGAATATTATAAAATTTCCCTTTGTATTTCTTTCCAAAATTTACAGGCTCTATTGCAAGACCACCACAAATGATAATAGGTTGTATTTCCAACATTCTCGCTTACCAGTATTATATAACCTAGTTATTTTATCTGGGATAGATGCCATCTATACAGAATTTGATCTTAGTTCTCCTTCACATTTTGGGATAGGGAGTATTTTAACCTTCTGTTCCAGGATTTCTCCCATTGTTCTAGTTCAATCACCCTCCAACAATTTGGCTCCCTTTTGATCATGGCATCTTTTACTATTTGATCCTCCGTCTTCCATTTTAGTAGCTTCTTGTATACCTTAGAGAGCATCTTTTGGTCTGATAACAATAAAATATCTTCCATGTTAGTATTAGAATTTCAGAACCCTCTTTGTTTCTTTTTATACCTCTTTGTTGGTTTTATACCTCTAATAGAATTGACTGTATAGAAACCAATTTATATTCCCATTTTCCTCTTTTAACTTTTCATAAGACAAAAAATGTCATATTTTTTCTTTATGAGGAGATGGAAAATCTCTTTCCTTTTGTTTTTTCGTACAGACCTTTAACATTCCACGATAATATGTGTAAATTCTGAGTTTGCTGGCCCATTTACTCTGCTTTGCAAAAGCTTATTTACCTTTTGCTTTGCAACGCCTTTTCTTTTTCTTCTTCTTCCCACATTCTGGTGAGTCTGCTGTTGTTCTTATCCCCAATTCTTCATTCTCCTCTATTTCTTCATCCTGGCCTACTTCTAAAATTTTTTTTTTTAAAAAAAACAAAAGCATTAAGCACCTCCCAGCAAATGAATACACTTATACCTCAGCAAAAGTAAGTGAAGATCTTGATATAGGGTATATCAGGTCGAACTATCTTCATGCTTTATTCCCTGATTGCTCACCCAGAGGGACAGGATATAAATAAATATTTGTTGTTTTCATTGTAAACTTTTAAAAAGTTCCCTAGTAGTCAATTTGATGGCAGTTATCCATTTGTTTGCATCTTTTGTTTTTTGCAACCTCACTCTTCTTGGAATTTGCTGACATCTGCTGCGTTGGGGGAAATCATGGACCCAGGCAGCTCTCCTATGCTCAATGCAGCCCTGCATCCCCATTCAAATGCGAGGTTCCCTTCGCCAGAGGCTTCTGGAGAACACAATTTGCCATTTTTCTTCCTTCCAAAATGCTAAGGTGGGCAGAGGAGTGTTTCTGGTTTCCATTCCTCCATGGTCTACAGAAAAGCATCCCCAGGCATTGCATACTCCTGGGCTAGCAGAGATGGTGTCAATTGTACAAACACAGGGACATATTTGGCATAATTTCTGCCAGTTGAAGGATTACAACTTAGTAACACAATTGTGGAACCTGAAAGCTCAGCCAAGGAACCAACCTGGAAATTCAAATGGGTATTGGGGAGGTTGCTACAAACCTCTGCCACATAGAGCTCCAAAGCCTTCTCCACCAGATGGCTGAAGGAGCATAGGTCCTTTATTTACCTTCTGTGGGGTTGTCGTGGGTCACCTGAACTTCATTTTCTTTCACGACAGACACATAGCTGTTATGAGCCACAAACTTGTCTACCAGTAAAGACTCCTGGGAGACGGACTCGAGGCTGGAGCTGGGAAAGGAAATAACCAGGATGCTTAGTGTCCTGGGATGGGGCAGTGGGATTGGGCTAGATTTGCCAAGAATCCACTATAGGGGAATCTGCGAGTCCCTTAGTATTAGATCCCATCACCCCATCCAAAGGTGCTTTGAGACTTTCTTTAGCATTATTACATTTTAATTAACAGGATGAGTTAAAGATACATTGGATCCTGACAAAGATGCTGGAATAGGGGAGAAATAAAGAAAGAAACTGGCACCTCTACCTTGGGCCCTTGAAATAAATACCAACCTACTGACTTCTGTTCCTTCCATTTGGTTATTTTGGATGCTCTTGGGTTTCCATTTAAACTTTGGACTCTTTAAATGTTTTGAGTAATCTGTCTTCCTCTCCTCTCCAGATGATTGATCTGTCTTCCTCATCATTTGGAGGTCTGAGCCTGTAGAAATGAAGAAGTTTCATTGGCCTGAGCCTGTAGAAACTAAGAAGGATGAGGAAGATGGCTTGCAGAAGTTGCTGCTCCACTGGTTACACTCCCAGGTACAATTTGCTCCCTGGTTAAAGAGAAATACCTGATCTCATGGGATCATAATATTCTTGCAATGTTGTTGGCATGTGCCTTCAAGTCTTTCTCTATTTTATGTTTTGACATAATTGATTCATAGGAGGTTTGTCATAGGCCACCACCACCATATAACTGTGGATGAAAAAACCCACCAGCCACTATGCCTACGAAAACAAAATTAGGGCACCTTCCTGGAAGGATTTTTCTTGGAGTGCTGCCCAAGTGCTATGTCTTCTGTGAAAATCTACAACCATTATGTTTTTAAGGAGCAAAACTGTGAATAAGCATGACCAGGAAAGAGGTGCATCAATTTTGGGTGAAGAAGGTGGAAAGATTTACCTCCTTCTCTCTTATTGCTTGATCTTGGGGTCATTTAGTGGAAATGGCAAATTCAGGCCAGAGAAAAGAAAAAACAAAATCACAATTAGCCGATTTTCTTCTTTCCAAAATGTTAGGGTGGCCAGAGGAGTGTTTGTGGTTAACATTCCTCCATGGTCTACAAAAGAGCAACCCCAGGCATTGCACACTCCTGGCTTAGCAGAGATGGTGTCAGTTGTTGAAACACAGGTACATATTTTGCATAATTTCTGCCAGTTGAAAAATCCCAACTTAGCTGGCATAGAAACACAACTGGAGAACTTCAAAGCTCAGCCAAGGAACCTACCTTGAAATTCAAATAGGTATCTCTGGAGGTTGCTCCAAACCTCTGCCATATAGACCTCCAAGGCCTAATCCACCAGCAGGCTGAGGGAGCATAGGTCATTTATTTACCTTCGTACGGTACAAAGAAGTTCTCAAGACACTTAGTCAAAGGTGTCATTTCAGCCGCAAACTTCTCCTCAAGCTCATCTTCTCTGGCGACAGACTCAGGAGGGAAGCTGGGAAAGGAAACAACCAGGATGCTGAGTGTCCTGGGATGGGGCACTGAGCAGTCCTACCTCCTGCAGCCCGTCCATCCAACCATTCAATAGAGTCACAGATCCCACCCTGGATCCTTGGATGTTGCACCTCTGGTTTTTGAAAATACTAGAAAAAACTAGAAAGTTGCTTCTGATTTCCTCTAAAACTCTTTGGGACAACTAAAAACAGAATGATTAGGTGACCTTCCATGCTCTCCTTGAACATCTCCTGCCAAAAAGTTAAACAGAAAAGTTTAAGATATCCCTCACTGCAGTAGTTTTACAGTACTTATTCTTACTTTGAAACCCCTCTTTAAAAAATTTATTATTACTCTTAGCTGTTGTGCTCTGATTTCCCCCCGATATTATGAATTGTTTCATACAATTCCTTCTCGTATCTTTCAGTAATATTCGGTGTTCCTCCCTCTATTTGTGAATTGTCCAGAGTCCTTCTTTTGGGGGGGGGGGGGAGAAGAATAGAAGTAAACGTTTCTATCACGACAGTAAATTCAATAACAGCAGCAGTGCCTAATGAAACCAGATTCTCAGCATAGCCCAATATATCGAAAGGCACTAGCCGCTTCATGGGAACTCCAAACTTCATGAAGGACTTAATTAACGTGTGGTGTTAAAAGAAAAAGGTGGCAAGACCTATCAGAGATCTCCACCAAATCCATGCCTACCTCTCTTCGAAGACAGCTTGGGCAAATGGTGGCCCTGAAGAGGTTGTTGGCTAAGAACTCCCAATGAGATTACAAAGGCTGTGTTACATTTGCCAGGAATCCAAGATGGGGGAACCTGTGACTTCCTTAGAATTATATCACATCACTCTGTGCAAAGGTGCTTTGAGATAGCTTTTTTAGCATTATTATATTTTAATTAACAGGATGGGTTAAGGATACATTGGATCCCGACAGAGATGCTGGAATAGGGAAGAAATAAAAAAAGAAACAGCTACCTCTGCCTTGGGCCCTTGGACTAAATACCAACCTCAAGCCTTCATATTCTTCCATTGGGTCATCTTGGATGATCTGGGACCTCCATTGCTGAAAGTTTGGACTCTTGATATCTGGCAAGTCATCTGTCTTGCTCTCTGCTCCAGATGAGTTGTCCATCTTTTTCAACCCTTTGAGGTCTGAGCCTGTAAAAATGAATTAGTTGCATTGGCCTGAGCCTGTAGAAACTAAGAAGGGTCAGGAAAATGGCTTGCAGAAGGTGCTACCCCACTGCTTAGCCTCCCAGGTATCATTTGCTCCATGGTATAAGAGAAATACCTCATCTCATGGGATTGTCACATTCTTATAAAGTTGCTGGAGTGCGACTTCAAGTTTGTTTCCTATTCATGGCAGCCCAAGGGGAAACTATCCTATCTTTTCTTAACAAGATTTGTTAATAGGAGGTTTGTCATAGACCAACTCCACTGTCTAACTGTGCATGAAAAAACCCACCAGCCTCTATGCCTAGGAAAACTAGTTTAGGGCACGTTCCTGGTAGGATTTTTCTTGCACTGCCACCCAAATAATATGTCTTCTTTGAAAATGTACAGCCATGAATAAGCATGACCATGAAAGAGGTGCATCAATTTCTGCATGGGGTGGAGAAGGTGGAAGCAGATACAGTTTTCCTCCTTCTCTCTTATTGCTTGATCTTGGGGTCATTTAGTGGAGCTGGGAAATTCAGGGCAAAGAAATGGAAAACAAAAATCACAATTTGCCATTTTCTTTCCAAAATGTTAGGGTGGCCAGAGGAGTTTTTGTGCTTTGCATTCCTCCATGGCTGTTTACAGAAGAGCATCACCAGGCATTGCACGCCCCTGGGTTGGTAGAAATGGTGTAACTTGTAAAAATACAAGTTCATATTTTGCATAATTTCTGTCAGTTGAAGAATTCCAACTTAGCTGGCACAGAAACACAACCGAGGAACCTGAAACTCAGCCAGGAAACCAAGCTGGAAAGTGAAAAAGAGCTATAGTGCAGGTTGTTCCAAACTTCTGCCACATACACCCCCCCCCCAAAGCCTAATCCAGCAGCCGGCGGAAGGATCACAGCTCCTTTATTTACCTTCTCCTTGGTTTTGTGTCACATCCTCTTCTATATCGATCATGGCCGATTTACAGCTGTTCTCCCCCAAAGGTTTCCGATCAGCCTCCACCTTGTCCTGCACCTCAGCATCCCGGGTGACAGACTCAGGACTGGAGCTGGGAAAGGAAACAACCAGGATGCTGAGTGTCCTGGGATGGGGCACTGAGCAGTCCTACCATCTGCATCCTGTCCATGCAGGCGTCCCTGCCTCTAAATATTTCCAAGGTAAAGAACAAACCTGGATGCTTGGATGTTGCACCTCTGGTTTCTGAAAACACCAGAAGTAACTAAAAAGTTGCTTCTGATTTCTTCTAAAACTCTTTGGGACAACTAAAAACACAATCATCAGGAGACCTTCCATGCTCTCCTTAAACATTTCCAGCCAAAAAGTGAAAAGAAAACTTTAAGATATTCCTCACTGCAGTAATTTTACACTACGTTTTCTAACTTTCAAACACTTCTAAATCTTTTTATTATTATACTTAACTAATGTGCCCTGACTTTTTCTGATGTTTTTTATAGTCTCGTGCCATTCCATCTGCTATCTTTGAATCGTATTGGGTCTTCCTGGCTCGATTTGTAAATTTCCCAGAGTACTGTTTTTTGGGGGGAGGACTGGAGTGGAATAGAAGTAAAGGTTTCTATCACAACAGTAAGTTCAATAACAACAGCAGTTCCTAATGAAACCCGCTACCAAGTGTCTTTGAAAATACCCAAAGGCACTTGTCGCTTCAAGGGAACGCCAAACTTCATGCAGGACTTAATAAACTTGTGGTGTTAGAAGAAAAAGGTGGCAAGAGCTATCAGAGATCTCCACCAAATCCATGCCTACCTCTCTTCAAAGACAGCTGGGGCAAACGGTGGCCCTGAAGAGGTTGTTGGCTAAGAACTCCCAGCTGATAGTACAATGGCTTGGGTCTAACATCTCAGGGACCGACTCTCCCTGTATGCACCCCCCCCCCCACGCACACACACTTCGATCCTCTGGGAGGAATCTGTTGCAGCCTGTGAAAACTAAACTGTCGCAGACCTCCTGGAGGACTTTTTCCGCTACCCCTCGCAAACTTTGGAATGGTCTGCCGGTTGAAATGCGACTTATAACATCGCTTGATTGCTTTAAATAAGCTCTGAAGATGCATATCTTCCGGCAGGCCTTTCCTGAAACCTCTTAGATCCCGGCTCCAAAACTGGATCTATCAATCCAACCTGACCCCTTGCTTGGTGCTATCTCTTTCCTCAATTAAGAACTGTCGAGGATGAATTATGCTTTTAATTTTGTCGTGGTTTTAAATCATTGCTAATTTAATTTATTTTTAAGAGATGGGTGGTTAGGAATGGGTTGTTGATAAATTTTAATTCTGCATGTTTTAATCTTGTTGTACTCCGCTCCAATCGTGTCCTATAGAGCAGAGGGCGAGAAATAATTAATAATAATAATAATAATAATAATAATAATAAAAGTAACAATAATAATAAGAATAATAATATTGGCTGTGTTACATTTGCCAGGAATCCACTACAAGGTAACCTGAGACTCCCATCACCCCATCCAAAGGTGCTTTGAAACTTTCTTTAGCATTATTATATTTTAATTAACTGGAAGAGTGAAGGATACATTGGATCCTGACATTGATGCAGGAACAGGGGACAAATAATGAAAGAAACAGGCACATCTTCCATGGGCCCTTGGATTAAATACCAACCTCCTGATTTCAGATCCTTCCTCTGGGTTATTTTGGATGCTCTTGGGCTTCCGTATGAACTTTGGACTCTTTATATATTTTGACCAGTCTGTCTTCTTCTCTTCTCCAGATGACTTTTCAATCATGCTCATCACATTGAAGTGTGAATCTGTGGAAACGAATCAGTTTCATTGGCCCGAGGGTCAAGAAAATGGCTTGCAGAAGGTGATACTTCACTGCTTAGCCTCCCAGGTATCATTTGCTGTATGGTATAAGATTGTGGTATCATTTGCTTCATGGGATTGTGATATTCTTACAATGTTGTTGGGGTGTGCCTTGAAGTCTTTTCCTATTCATGGTGGCCCAAGGTGAACCTATCTTATGTTTTCTTGGCACGATTTATTCATAGGAGGTTTGTCATTGACCACCTCCACTGTATAACTGTGGATGAAAAAACCCACCAGCCTCTCTGCCTAGGAAAACCAGTTAAAGGCACATTCCTGGGAGGATTTTTCTTGGACTGCTGCCCAAGTAATATGCCTTCTGTGAAATTGTACAACCGTTGTGTTTTTAAGGAGCAAAACTGTGAATAAGCATGACCATGAAAGAGGAGCATCAATTTGTGAATGGGGTGGAGAAAGTGGAAGGAGATACAGTTTTGCTCTTTCTCTCTTATTACTTGATCTTAGGGTCATTTATTGGAGCTGGGAAAATCAGGACAGACAAATGAAGAACCAAAATCACAATTTGCCAATTTTCTTCCTTCTCAAAGTATTAGTGTTGCCAGAGGAGTGTTTGTGGTCTGCATTCCTCCATAGTCTAGAGAAGAGCATCCCTAGGCATTGCACACCCCTGGGTTAGCAGATATAGGGGCTTTACACACCTCCCAAAAAGGGCGGTCTGGCGATACCTCTTTTTAGTCCGAACCTTAGTAACAGCAACTGCACTGAGTGGCAAAGGTGCGGACAAAAAAAAAGGAGCCCCAAAAAGCGGGCTTGTGACTTCAGAAAAATCAGAAAAAGCACTATAGGGCGCCTCTATTACATCACAGCTGCACAGCGGCAGATACCAGCTGCGCATGCTCTCTATACGGCGCTGTGCAGCTGCGATGCCCTCATAATGTGCTAGGGTCAATGGGTGTGTATATGCTCTACCCCAAGCCAACTCTAGCACATGACGAGAAACATCAGTCAACTGTGAAAACACAGGTACATAGTTTGCATAATTTCTGCCAGTTGAAAATTTCCAACTTAGCTGGCACAGAAACACAATTGGGGAACCTCAAAGCTCAGCCAAGGAACCAACCTGGAAAGTCAAATAGGTATTCAGGAGGTTGCTTCAAACCTCTGTCATATAGACCTCCAAGGCTTAATCCACCAGCAGGCTGAGGGAGCATAGATCATTTATTTACCTTTGTATGGTACAAAGAAGTTCTGAAGACACTTAGTCAAGGGTGTCATTTCAGCCTCAAACTTCTCCTCCAGCTCATCGTCTCCGGTGTCTGACTCAGGAGGGAAGCTGGGAAAGGAAAAAACCAAGATGCTTAGTGTCCTGGGATGGGGCACTCGGCAGTCCTACCACCTGCAGCCGGTCCATGCAGGCTTCCCTCCAACCATTCAATAGAGTGACAGATCCCACCCTGGATGCTTGGATGTTGCACCTCTAGTTTTTGAAAATCCTAGAAAAACTAAAAAGTTGCTTCTGATTTCTTCTAAAACTCTTTCGGCCAACTAAAGCCCCAATGTTCAGGAGACCTTCCATGCTCTCCTTGAACATCTCCTGCCAAAGAGTTAAACAGAAAAGTTTAAGATATTCCTCACTGCAGTACTTTTACACTACTTATTTTTACTTTGCAACCCTACTCGCCCTGAAGAGGTTGTTGGCTAAGAACTCCCAGCTAATATTACAATGGCTGTGTTACACTTGCCAGGAATCCACTATGGGGGAACCTGTGACTCCCAGTGTCTTAGATGCCATCACCCCATGCAAAGGTGCTTTGAGACTTTCTTTAGCATTATTTTAATTCACAGGACGAGTTAAGGATTCTTTGGATTAAATACCAACCTCAAGCCTTCGTATTCTTCCCTTGGATCCTCTTTGATGATCTGGGACCTCCATTTCTGATAGCTTGGACTCTTGACATCTGGCAAGTCATCTGTCTTGCTCTCCGCTCCAAATGATTTATCCATCTTGCTCACCCCTTTGAGGTCTGAGTCTGTAGAAACGAAGCAGTTGCATTGGCCTGAGCCTGTAGAAACTTGGAAGGGTCAGGAAGATGGCGTGCAGAAGGTGCTACCCCACTGCTTAGCCTCCCAGGTTTCATTTGCTCCATGGTATAAGAAAAATACCTGATCTCATGGGACTGTGGTACTCTTACAGTGTTGTTGGTGTGTGACTTTAAGTCTTTTCCTATTCATAGTGGCCCAAGGGGAACCTATCTTATGTTTTCTTGATAAGATTTGTTAATAGGAGTTTTGTCCTATAGGTTACCCCCTTCGTACAACTGTGGATGAAAAAAACACCCAGCCTGTATGCCCACTAAAAGGAATTTAGGGCACTTTCCTCAGAGGATTTTTCTTGGACTGCCACCCAAATAATATGTCTTTTGTGAAAATTTACAACCATTGTTTTGTTTAAGGAGCAAAACTGGGAATAAGCATGACCATGAAAGAGGTGCATCAGTTTCTGCATGGCGTGGAGAAGGTGGAAGGAGAAAGAGTTTTCCTCCTTCTCTCTTATTGCTTGATCTTGGGGTCATTTAGTGGAACTGGGAAATTCAGGACAGACCAAATCAAAACAAAAATCATATATCATACAATTCATGTACACTATGACAGACTGTGGCTTCCATGTTATTTGACGTTGAATTTCCTCCAGGTTTTCTTCGATGGTGCTGGAGCCCAGTTCCAAGATAGAGTCAGCACCACAGAAAGTTCAGACTATAAGACAGAGCAGATTCGCCAACCCACTAACATGGAAATCACATCTATTGCTGTCTTTCTTTTTATTTTTTTTAATGATATTTTTGATTGATATTTCCATACTATAACAGTAAAATCTTGTATTGAACATTACATCTTATATCAACTGTGTGCGTATACAATAAATTTAACCACCAGATATCAAATAATAGGTGGGTTAACGATTGAAATCAAATAGAAACTTGATATAGTAGAAACAATATAGACATATGTATATGTACACATACACCCGTAAACATATATATATATATATATATATATAAAAACATAAACATATGTATACATGTCCATGTACCCATATATATATATTATCGGTGGTTACTGAGATAGAAAAAGAAAATAAAAGTTAGGATATTTGTTATTCTTATATACAATTACAATTTCTTTATCTGTATCTTAAGGTAAGCAGGTCATCATTGGAAAAATATAAGCATTAATACTATGCGGTAACTCCATCCTTCCATTTCTCCTCATAATCTTGAATAGGTTTGCCTGATAATTACATTGATAGTCTGTCCATGTTCCATAGTTCAGCTACCCTTAACTTCCATTCATCTATGCAAGGCATTGTGCTAGATTTCCAGTGTCTAGCCAGCACCATTCTGGTGGAAGAGATCATATATAAGATCACGCATATTTGGTTTGGAGACAATTTTGATTGGATTTTTGCTACTATATGTAATAAAAATACTTCTGGAATGAGTGGAATATTTAATCTTAGTACTGATTTCATTTCCTTGTTTATTTTTTGCCAAAACTTTTAAATTAATTTACATTGCCACAAGACATGATTGTGCTGATTTTATCTTTACATTTCCAACATTTAAAATCTAGGTTTTTGCTCTATCACTGCCTGTGTGATATATCTGCAAGCAATTGTCCTTCAATTTCCTAATTCCCTCCCAGTTAATATTTGTAGATTGTCCGTTGCAGATCTTTGAGAACTAACTGCCAACCGAAGCAACAGCATCATCCTTTTCTTTTGCTATCATGTGTACGTTTTACAAATGCTTTTGTTCATTTTATCTTTTGTACTCTAAGCCACCTTGAGACCTACCCATTGGAGAAAGGGAGGAATGAAATTTAATAAATAACACAATCCTATAATCCGTTCAGTGAACGTACCAAATGAATGAATAGATAAGGATGCTTTCAGATGAGATCAAGCCTTCAAAAAGCAGGAGTAGGGTCCACTGAAAGAAAGACTGGACTCAAAACACTCGCATCCAATAGAAAATAGGCAAAGCCACCAAGAGAAATGCCTCTTGTCTTGAGGTCTCTCCACCTCCTCTCAGCCTCAACTGACTCAACAGCCACCTTGGCGAAGATTCTCAGTTGTTTCCATGGAAACCAAACAAACAAACACTATCCATTCTGCATGGTCCCATAGGACCACTTCTCCATGAGGTCCAAATTCATGGGTTACATTTATCATAATAGGATGATTTCAATTGATTTTTAAAATTTCACTCTTTTTACCTGACTCTGTTGGTGATCCTATTTGGATCCTACTGAGCATATAGATGAAATGAAATAATTATTGGTATCAGAAACTGGAAAAGCTGACTCCCCCACCAAGAGAAAGGCAACATTTAAGTGAAATCATGATTATATTTATGAATATTACAAGTTGAGTCTCCCACATACAAAAAGGCTTGGGACTAGAATTATTTTGAATTTCGGGGTTCTTCAGCTTTTGAAATCATTGCTTCAACATAATAAGATATCGTGGAAATGGGGCTCAAGTCTAAGCATGATATTCAGTTATGTTTTATGTACACCTTCTGCACATAACCTGAAGGTGAATTTTATACACATTACATTAATCAGTCAGTCAGTTAGTTAGTTCGTTTCTATGCTGCTTTTCTCCCAGGCCTGGAGCCAAGACGGCTAATAATTTTGTGCATGAAATAAAATTTGTTTACCTTGAACTATCAGAAAACAAAGATGTCATTTTCTCTGTCACCCTTATTGATAATTTTGGATTTTGAAATAGTTTGAATTTTGGAAACTTGTATTACATAAACAACAGAATGATTTATTTGTGTTTTTGGCTGTCCACAATACC
>JAOEGL010000199.1:0-29922 GCA_034509955.1 Urosaurus nigricauda
CCCATTTATTTTTCATTCTGCAGAAATATTAAGGGGGGAAAAAGACATTAAAAGGGCAGAAACCAAGTCAGTTAACAAGAACAAGCCAGTAGTGAAAAGATATCAGCGGGGAAGAAAAAATTGTGCATGAACGCTGGGGCAAATCCTGGGATTTGCAGTTTTATGAGGCACAGGACACCTTGTCAGAGGAAGCTAAAGACCTTGTGAAACTACAGATCCCACGATTCCATAGGATGGAGTGATAGCACTTAAACCCATGGCATGGCATGTCAAATTGCATTATTTCACAGTGTAGCTGCACCCATTGACTAGCAAGAACATTTCAGCCTTTCATCTTGCCATTTTGCTGCTAACACTACAAAAGGGGTTCCCCTTTCCTATATATATATATATATATATATATATACTGTGTATATATATATATATATATATATATATAAGCAATAGTTTTTTGAAGAGAAGGAGAAAATAAAGATTCCAAATCAAGTGTACAACTGGAAACACAAGGAAATTTTTTTAAAAAAGAGGAAAGGGAATTAAACATGTGCACAGGTAACATCCCAGTTCACAAATGAACTAAAATGAGCTATCTATATGAAGCATACCTCTTAAATGGAACATGCCAGATATAAGCATTGAAAGTAAGGTCCAAAACACACTGCAGAAATAATCTAGTTTGAGACTGCTTTAACTACCCTGGCTCAGTGCTAGGGAATCCTGGGAATTATAGTTTATAGTGGCACCAGAGCTCTCTGATGGGGAAGGCTAAATGTCTCATAAAACTATAGTTCCCAGAGTTTCGTAACATTGAGCCAGGGCAGTTAAAGCGATCTCAAACTGGATTATTTCTGCAGGGTGTTTTGAACTCAAGTCTCCCAAAGGAAGAAAAAGAGTTGAGAAAGAGAGGCAAAAAGAAAAGCACACCCATGATTTAGTACAATGCAGTGCCTCATAGAAATCTATTGTTAGAGCCACAAATTTAGTCTTTCTGGGTGGACTCTTAAAAACAAAATCTTGCTTTTTAAAAACATAGTCAAAACACAACAATAAAAGAAGAGCTAGCACCTAGACACTTCAACTCTCTTCAGCAACAGATTAATATACATGCCAAAGGGTGATGGGACAGCCTGAATAAAAATGAATAAAGTTGCGTGAAAATACACAGACAATATATCATTCCCAGTTAAGCACTGGGATTCTGTTCCTATAACAACACAGTATTTATCTGGTAAAATTTCATATATATTTCATATCCATACAATAAGCTCCAAAATATTTTGACACAAAGAGACAGTATAGCATCTTAGGACTTATTTACTTTGTTGTTGTTGTTGTTGCTGCTGGTAGTGGTGGTGTTACTACTGCTGCTCTACTACTAGCACTACTGCTATTGCTTTGTATATGGCTACTACAAACTGGCTCAGGCTTTATGAAAAAAATCTCTGCTCCGTCAGTAATCTTCTCTTCTGAAGTAGCTTCCTCATGGCCCCATGAATCTCACTATTCCTTAGGCTGTATATGAATGGATTGAGCATAGGAGTGACAATTGTGTAGAATATTGATGCCACTCTCAGCCTAGAACCAGAATAGGTGGACGACGGGCGGATGTAGGTGCCTATGAGAGTCCCATAGAACAAGGCCACTGTGGTGAGGTGGGCACTGCAAGTGGAGAAGGCCTTGTACTTCCCAGAAGCTGATGGGACCCTCAAAATCTTCAAAACAATGAACAGATAGGAAAGAAGGATAAATACCAGGGGTCCAAGAAGAGCTGTAGTACCTTCACTTACAAGCATCATTTCAACAGAGGATGTGTCTGAGCAGGAGAGCCTGAGCAAAGGATGGAGGTCACAGAAGAAATGAGGGATTTCTCGAGAGGCACAGAAGGAAAAATCAGACACCAAAAGGACATACAAAAGAGAGTGGGCATGAGCCAAGAGCCAAGACCCAGTGGCCAGCAGCAGGCAATGCTTGTAGCTCATTACAATGGTGTAATGGAGTGGGCGGCAGATGGCTACATAGCGGTCAAATGCCATCGAGGCCAAGAGGAAGTTATCCGTTGTGCAGAAGACCACAAAGAAATACATCTGAGTGAGGCATCCATTATGGGAGATGGCGTTCTCCTCGGACACCAAGATATGAAGCATCTTGGGGACTGTGGTGGAGGTGAATCCCAAGTCAGCCAAAGACAGGTGGCTGAGAAAGAAGTACATAGGGGCATAGTAGAGGCTGCTGTTGGAGAAGATTAGCAAGAAGATCAAGAAATTTCCCAACAGGCTAAGCAAGTACATAGAGAGGAAGATGGGGAAGAGAAGTCCCTGGAACTCTGGAGAGGAGGAGAGACCTAGAAGGATAAATCCAGCAAAGTAGGTATGATTCTCTTGCTCTTGTCTTTCCATGGCTCAGCTGAGGATCTGAATGAAGCGCACATGAAAATATTCTTCCTTAAAGTCAGTCTTGAATTTCATCTAGATGTAAAGAGCATAAATCAGCTAGAGAGGAAGGAGAAATATTAGGGATGGAACAGAGGCTGCCACGGGTGGTTTCAGTTCTTGGAAGATTCCAAATAATATGTATTCCACCAAGAAACATAATTCATATAATTATATACCTGAGAAGAATGAAGACTTGCATAGATCTCTACAAATTTACTCTCTAAAGGAGGAAATTATTTATAATAAAGTTAATAATAATAATAATAATGCTCAAGACTGGAATTTCAAATTCAAACCAATGTTCTGTCTATGAAGTTCATCTGACATTCTATTTCTACTTCTTCAAGAATCGGTAGGGAAAGTGTCAGGGAAAAGACATCCTGTCTAATGAAAGGGTTGTGTGCTTTTCCTGTTTTATTCTTGAATATTCATTTTAAAAACAATACACTGAAATTTTTGGCAGACTATAATAAATTGTGATCTACCTGCACAGAAGAAATGTATTTCATACTGAAGACAAAGACTTGTACAAATTTCCAAACGGGAAGGGTGCTTTTTTTTCTGGTGCTTTTATCTAATGCTTTCTTTCTTGAGCCTTTCCAACCATCACTTTAGGTAACACAAGGCACTATTCCTTTTCAAGATATTGGGGATAAAAGAAGTGGCAACTATTAACATAGTGGAATATACAGGGATTCAAACCCATATTTAAAAAAAAATAAGGGCTTGGCCATGGATGGATGATTTTGCCAGCTTTACCTTCACCCCAGTACAGATTGCAGCTCATGATTTCTTAGTACTGTGCATGCTATACCTGTTTGAGGACCTGGGTTCATCATCTAGTTGGATAGCTCCTTTCATGTTCAAACTAAGTTCAAATGGAGATGGACACCATCAGTTGGCACTGCTCTCCACAGGAATCTTTCTTTCACCCATGTGGATTCTGATGCCACTAGCTCAGGCTGCTTCAGGCTGGAAAAAAATGTGGAGGAAAGAAAGTTCAGGGTAATGCGGAGCTTGAAGTTGCATCTACATTGCAGAATTAATGCAGTTTGATACTGCATTAGCTGTCATGGCTCCCAGCTATGGAATGCTGTGATTTGTAATCTTGTCCAATATTTAGCCTTCTCTGACAGGGAGCTTGGTGCCCCAACAAACTACAAATCCCACAATTCCATAGGATGAAGCCATGACAATTCAAGTGGTGCCACACTGCATTAATTTTGCAGTGCGGCAGCAGCCTGAGACACACACACAACATTGAACTGCACAGAATGAAATGCTAAAGTGGAAAGAAATGCCCTTTGTCCAAAGAATAAAGCTGAAAAGTATACTGTACCTCTAAGTGGAGCAGCAAAGCTTTGGCGTCAGCCCTGAGAACAGGCTCCTTTTGCTGGGGATGATCATTAACTCTGAGAAGAAGACGCATTGCTTTGCAGAGTGCTGAAGCAAATGCTTCCAATGAACAGCAAAGAGGAGAGTTTTGTTGTAATATGAAGGGAAGAATTTCAGTGATGTAGACTGTGGTTTCTTGGAGGGGGGCATACCAGAAGGCAGTGGCTCTCCAGGGAACATGTTAATCAAAGATGGAAGCCATCCTCGAGGATTTGGAGCATGAAGGCCCCAGAACAATTATACAGCCAGCAAGAGACTTTCCCAAGCCAGCCTCTCTGAAGCTTCCAGGAGAAAGCAATTAAACCCAAGAACAAATGTTCTCTGGATTACTACAAAGATCACATGAGTGTTGAAATTAGGCTTTGCCCTTTTTTCACCCAAAGACCCTACAGTCAAATTAAAATGATCCAGGATTGAGAGAGAATGGAAAAGAAAAATCCAAACCAATCCATGTGTTCCCATTTTCCTGCTCAAGACTGGAATTTCAAATTCAAACCAATGTTCTGTCTATGAAGTATATAGTATATGTTCTGTACATGAAGTATGCCTGCAAGCAAGAGGAGCCCTCCCTTCATCCACCATCTTGAGGGAGAGAGGGGCAAGCCAGCTCCAACAGGCCTCGCCTGAAGTGAAGAAGAGCCCTCCCTCCAGTCCATCTGCCTTGGTCCAGGCCTCCGAGGGAGAAAAGATCTACTGGACTCTCCATTCTCCTTTTGTGTTGTGTCTTTTTAGATTGTAAGCCTGAGGACAGGGAAATGTCTAATTAACAAATTGTAAGCTGCTCTGATAGCCTTGGCTGAAGAGCGGGGTATAGATATTATTATTATTATTATTATTATTATTATTATTAAATACTAAGACTTTGAGAGTATTAATAGCCAGAGCATAGTAACTATTGAATTTGTCAAACAGCACATAAGGGAATGAAACAGTAAGATGCTATTTTAAGATGCTATTTAAGATGCAAATATTAATTTGCTAGAACTGTCATCCACAGCCTGAAAAATTTATGTGTTTTTTTTAAAATTACAACTCCCAGAATTTCCCAGGAATTCACTGGATGACAAATTCTGGGAACTATAGCCTCCCCCCCCCCCCCCGTGACTTTTCCATTCCCCACCCTTACTCTTAGTTGACCTGAATCCAAATGCTGACCTCAAGAAGGAGTGGCCAAATTCAATAAGTCAGAAGGACCCATGGCATCCATTGTGAAGGTGCTGAAGCTGAGCTGGAAAGCCGAAAGCCCCCAAACTGTGATCCTAGAAGACAAAACCTGTAATGCCTTGTACATGGGGCTGCCTTTGAAAGGTGCCCAGAAACTTCAGTTGACCCAAAGAGCTGCAGCTTGGTTTTTAACTGGAGCTGGCTACAACTCCCTTGTTGCAACAGGTCCATTGGCGGCTGGTCCATTTCTGGGCACAATTCAAAGTGCTGGTTTTGACCTATAAAGGCCTATATGGGCTGGATCCAGGTTATTTGAAGGACTGTATCTCCCTTTACAAGCCCATTGGAGCACTTAGAGCATCAGGAAAGGCCCTTCTCTCTATCCTTCCACCTTCTCTGGCTCATTTGGTGGGAACATGGAAAGGGCCTTCTCAGTGGCTGCTCCCAGACTTTGGAACTTTGATCTCAGAGAGGCCAGGATCCTGGCTCTCCTTTTGGTATCAGGTAAAAAAAAATTCTGTGCTGTCAGGCATTTTATAAACTGACAAGGGTTGGGTTTTTAAATGCTGTGTAATTCAGATTTTAAGGTTTGTACAGAGTTTTAAATGCATTTTAATTTTTAATGTGTAATGTTTTTGACTTGTTAAAAAAATGTTGCATTGTGGTTTTTTAAAGCACTGTATCTACATTTTAATGCTTTTGGAGTGTTTTTAACTTGTACTGTTTTAAATTTGTTGTTAGCTGCCTTGTGTCCCTATATTGGAGGAAAGGTGGGATATAAATAAGAACAACAGCAATCTGTTTCGACATGATTCCTCTGATGGACTGCTGCACCACCACCAAAACAAATCTTCCCATTTCCCAATACCTTCTCAGCGGTTCAAGCAAGAAATTCAGAAAGAATTGAGAGAGAAGGGGGAAAGTACTGAATATGAAAGCCATAAGACTCTCCGTTTTAGTGCCTTCCTCTCTTTGGGCAGGGAATGGGGTCAGAGAGAAGTAGTGGAAGGAGAGCAATATGGCAGCAGCTTCTCAGAGCTTGGTTCCCCTCTTATAGTATGCACTATAACTTCCATCACCTTTAGCCAGCTGTGGCAGTGGCCATGACTCTCCAGAACTGTAATTTTAAAAATTTGGAGACTTATCTAGGGAAAGCAGATCAAAAAAAGGCTTCTGTTAATTTCCACTTCAGGACTCTGTTGGAGTAAGTCACATACTCAGAGCTGTCCAGGGTCCTGAAACTCTGGCCTGTCATCAGCTAATTGTATACAGTATGTGTGCTTTCAGGGCTGCAGAAAGGAAGCTGTTTGACACCCCTTTAACTGCCATTGTTTAATGCTACGCAATTCTGGGATTTGTAGTTTGGTTAGGGCACCAGAACTCTCTGACATGGAGGGCAAATCTCTCACAAAACTAAAAATCTCAGAATCTCCATAGCATTGAGCCATGGCAGTTAAAGTAGTGTCAAACTGCTTTGCAGTATTCCTGCATTGTGGCAACAGCTGAAGTCACCTGCTAACTTATGGTGACTCTATGAAGTTCTGAGGGTTTTCTTTAGCAAATAATACAGAGTTTGTTATGGCCCTCCTCTGAAATATAGTCTACAACATCTAGTGTTCCTTGGTGGTTCTTCCGTCCAAGTGTTGACCACCCTGACCTTACTTTGTACCTAAGATCAAACAGGATCTGGTGACTTCTGCTTTCTTTTCCCTCCCACCTTGCATACTTCAGGGGTTCTCTTGTTGTCCTCTGAGTTCTTGTTTGTAATCTGGACATGAATATGTCTCAGATATTTCAATATCCAAATTTGTATCTAACATTTGGGGGGAGGGAGAGATGATCCATTGGTTTGATAATACATGTCTTACCCCCATCACATCCTGAAATATGACTGAGTGAATGACCAAGAGACAGAGAGATTAAGGATGTAAAAATAATGAGGAATTTGTAGACTATGTGATCACAATGACATGGATTATAGTCTTTAAATACTGGGAGAGGAACCCAAATTCATCTGCTAGCTAGAACAACAGTGCACAGTTTTTCTGACTGTGAGGAATGCAGCCAAAAGCCCAGAGAGAGAGAGAGAGAGAGAGAGAGAGACTTGTTGTTGTTGTTGTGTGCCTTCAAGTTGTTTCCAATTTATGACAATAATAAGGCAAACCTTTCATGGGGTTTTCTGAGGCTGAGACTGGGGCTGTTCAGACTACATTATATACCGGTTAGCAAACCAGTTTAAAATCAAGAAGTTCACACTGAAACCGGTTTTAACACTACTGAATCCGGATTTTGCACACCCGTAGCGGGGTAAATCCTCCATAACCCGGTTTCTCCCAAAGCGGGTTTTTTACCATTTCTTTTTGGAAAAACCGGTTTGCGGGGAATGTGAACTTGGCTCCGATCACCATCGGGTCAAGTTCAGGGGAGGGGAGAAGGCCAGGGGGGCAGAACATGCCTCCTCTCCTCTCCAGGCAAAGTCGCGCATGCGCATTTATGCGTTAGAGATATTTCTTATTTATCATTTCCACTGTATTTTTATTTGTGCTCTTATTGTATTTGTTTTGTATTTTTTTTCTTTTTTTTTATTGACAGTTTATGTGCATTCCTTCCCCTCTGATTTTGGGAGGGAAAACCTGTGCACCAATTGTGGCTGTATGAGTGCTTTCCTCCCAAAAACCGCAGCACCCCCGTAACCTCCCCATTGGATGGCGATGGATCTTTATGGGGGGGGGGGCTTGCCAGGCTGACAGATTATGCGCATATTTGCACCCACTCGAATCCTCCTGGGCATTCCTCCCCATTAACCGCCTTGTGGAAGTAGTACCCCCTCACCCCCTTCCCCTTAATTTGAGGTGACTGATATGTTTTGGGAAATAGTGGACTTGTGTGGCGACGTGCAAGGGTGGGTCCCTCTGCCGACAGATTATGCGCACTAGAGGATGTTGCCCCTTGGCATTCATTTCCTGCGACCTCCATAATGCCCTGCCCACATGGCACATTTCAGCAGGTCACCGCCCGCCAGATGACCCTGGCACACCCCTTGCCTTTTGTTGGGTTTATCTGTCCCGCCAATAACAGGGGGAATAGTTTGGCCCAGCCCACGACCCCAACTCCCATGATCCTGCTTCCTCCGAGAGCAAGCGCCATTTTCGAACCACACTTTTCCTGATCACTGCCGAAAGAAATCGGAAATTGAAATGGCGGCTTCACAAAGCTCCACCGAACAGATGTCCCATGCCACAACAAAAAAGTGGAGGAAGAGGCATATCGTGGAAACACGACGAGAGTGGATCTTATTGCGCTCTGGGGCCAGGAAAAGGTCCAGCAGCAACTGAGAGAGAGCCACAGAAACATCGACATGTTTGAAAATATTGCGACCGAGTTGAGGAAGAGGGGCCACGATAGGAATGCGGAGGAATGCCGCACCAAATGTAAGGCATTAAAAAGAAAGTTCAAGGAAGAGAACCAGAAAGCATCCAGGAGTGGAAGCGGCGCTGTGGACATGCCTTTCTTTCGTGAACTGAAACAAATTTTGGCTGGTGATGCCAGTATCGAGCCGAAGCGGCTCAGTTCGCTGTACAAGCTAGTGTGGACCCAACCCGACAGCAACAACCAGGCCGGCACTCCCGATTCCCAGGAACTGTTTTCTCAAGGTAATTTGGGGGGGGGGGGGATGCGCATACACGCACATGCGTATATATGCGCTCTGGAATGAAATAACCGTCACTCATGGCATAGCAGTAATGGCTACTGTTGATGTTTATTCTAATACCGGTGAAGGATTACTTTTGCATGATGTAAAGAACTACTCCTAATTGTTGAATGTGCGCCTGCAATTTATGCAATGCATTTCTCGCTCCTCTAGCAACACCGGACATGCAAGATCCCAGTCAGGAAGTGGAGCTTATACTGGAGGAGATCGACCCCAACACCGTTCTGGAGGAACTGCAGACAGATGCCCCCCAGACCTCGGGGACAGGATCAGGTGCAAGTGATCCGGAAACACAAAGGGAAAACAGAGCAGGAAGTAGTGGTGAGTGCGGTTTCCTTCCCCGCCTTCTCCTTAGGCACCAGTTTGATGAGCACTGCTATGGAGTCGCATAAAGGAGGGGGGGGACCTTAGGGCATTAGAGGAGAGGTGTAGCCTTGTGATACTCCAGGGACATAGGTCTCTTGTGCATGTTGCTTTTCTGTTCTTTGATTGTGTCTCCCTTTGAACAGGCTTTGCAGACACCATGCCGCACAAGTTTGGTTGGGCTGGTAAAGGGACCAGGTGCTGTTGCATGTTCAAAGCCTCCATATCTGCTTGAAGATGTGGGTGTGATCACTATGCTTTCTGCTATACCTGCACTGATGTGTAGCTATTCCTTTGTGACCCACCAATGGGGTACGTGTATTACCAAAGCATTAGATGTCATGTGGCAATTGCACCCAGCCAGCAGGGGGAGGGGGGCATCACAGCAGTGCAGAATAAGGTACCTGCAGCATCACATAATGCCCACATAATGGAGCGATGTGATGCTGTCGTGATTGGTGTAAGCATGCCTGGAAGAGATGCCGTGCATTCACCTGATAACCCACATTACTGGTCTGGACAGCCCATTGTGGTCACACAGTTGCCCAACGTCCTTGAGAAAAATAATGCACTTGCATTACAGCTTGTGCCAAAATCAATCCAATGGCGGTGATGACACCTGCTGAGAGGCTGGCACTTATCAAGAAACGGCGAGGGAAGGATACGGCTGCAGTGGCCATAGAGAAGATAATTTCACACTCCTCCTCACAGATGACCAAGCTGCTGTCGCATCTTGATGCACAGCTGGAGAAGTCGCAGAACTTTGAGAGAGAGATGATGCAGATCGAGATGGAGTCAAGGAAAGAACTGGCCAAGGCGATTGCTGAGGAAGGGGAGGCCCTGAGACACACTGTCGACAGGCTGCACACCTCCATGGAATCCCAGACAGATATGTTTAGGGGCATGTTTGAAGCTATGGCATCTCATTTGCAGCAAGCCAACTCCTCAGGTAGGGTTGTTAAGAGGAAGAGGGTTCTTCACCCACAGGCAGGCGAACAACCATTTCTTCGGGAACTCCCTCAGCCATCGGATGTTGAGACTCAATCCCAGGAAACTTCGGCCTCTCATGACACGGCAGCCGGTTCCTCTGTAGCCGCTCGTCCATCCAGGAAAATCAAGAAGCCTGTTCCCCTGTCGCCTTGAAAAAAGGAAGGCCTCCTTGGCATATTAGCCAACACTTTATGTAAATGGTTTGGTGTTTAGCACTTGTTTGGTTTTCGTCATGCACTTTGCCATGACTTCTGTTTGCATGTTTGCACGCCAGGTTTGTGTTCTATAAAGTTTTTCCAATTGATAAACTGTGCGGTAGCACATGTTTAGGTAAAGTACTGTCTTACCTTCCATTCCTTTCTTTCCCTCCTCCCCCCAGTGAAAAGAAGGCCATTGCCTCTTTTGCAACCGCAGCCAGTGGCCTACCTCTAGAGATCAAAGCAGACAAACCAAAGGTTCAAAAAATAACATATGATTTATTATACAAAACTATAGGACCAACATTGGCCAAACAACATAAAATAACTAAACGAAATCCTCGGGCCAGTGCCTCCGGAGGCACTCTTCAATGCGTGCCACCCGCTCCTCCAGGGCCTCCAGCCTTGCCAGACGCTGCTCCTGAGCCCCCAACCTTACCAGGATGGAGGAGTACCCTGGAGACAAAAATGAGAAGAGGGTGTAATGAGGTATGGTAACCATTGTTCGCTCTACCCGATCAGGGTGTGAAGAAGTTATTTCAATAACTTCTGAAACATTTGTTGTTGTTATTATTGAGTGACTTCAAGGCATTTCTGGCAACCTTTAGAGGAGTTATAGTGGCCAGATTTGTCCAGATTTGCTTCTGCCTTCCACAGAGGGTGAGATAGTACAACTTGTCAAAAGTGAGTTCCTATGGAGGGGAAAGGGTCAAAGGTGTGGTGGACTACAGAGACGATAGCACATGGATACTTACACAGTGCTGGCAGTGTGGAGGCTGCAGCAGCTGCCTGATCTGCGATGCCCGCAGAGGTTCCCGGTGTTGGTTCCTCATCTGTACAGAAAAAGAAGAACAACAGCACTTAGAAAAATCTCTTACCTGTTTATTCGTGTGCAATTCTATGGTCAATGCCTGTCAGAAGTCACGCTGCTGGACCTACAGTTCCATCAAGAACATGACACTCTTGTTTTGTGTCCCTCATACTTCTATCTGGCAGACATTGACCACAGTAGCACTGGTGGAGATTGCTTAAGGTAAATTATGAGCTGGATATAGCCTGCTAGAAATCAATGCAACCAGTTCTGCATTGCTACTCAAGACAGGGGTTAAACATTTCATACAAAGCATTGAAGATTAGGGCCCCCATCTCCAATTGCAGAATTAATTATTGCTTTCGAGAGGGGAGCCACATCCACATTCAGGCTGATGCCGAGTGCAGTGCTGGAATAATTCTCACCTTCAACCTGAGCACCCTCTTCGGAACTGGACGGCTGCCCAGTTGTGGAAGGTGCTGGCTCTCCCTTCTCCATTCTCTCTTCCTGGCCCTCGTCCTCCTCCTCCTCCTCCTCCTCCTCTTCCTCCTCTGGCAGCACAGCAGGCCTCCTCCTCCTCCTCCTGCCATGCTGCCCCCCTCTGTGCCTTGCAGCACCTGCACAATGATAGGGGAGAGAGTAGGGACATGGATCAGTAGCGGTGTAATGCGAGAGGTCATCCAGTCTGACCCCCCCAAGCAGGAATTGGGTGTACACCCTTTCAGGAAAACAACCTACCAGGGGCCCTGCGATCCCTTCGGGATGGCCTCCCCGCCGTTCGCCACATCCGAAGGAGGCGCCCATAGAACTCTGGCCTCTCCTCCGGCGGCGGCCTCCCGTGGTGCCTCTCCCGGGCCTTGAAGAAGGCACTTTTGAGGATTTTGAACTTGGTGCGGCACTGGCCGGGCTCCTGCACAAACCCCCGCTGGGCCAGGAGAGCAACAGCGCTCTCATAGAGATGGATGTTCGGGAGGTTTGACGACCGCATTAGCCGCCAAACCCCCTCCACACCCGTGGCCTCTAGGCTGTCAAGGAGGATGGAGGTCTCCCGGGCACGCCAGAGGGCCATCCGAATCAACCTCCTCGGCGCCATCCTGCCCAACGGACGGATTATGCGCATCCCCGAGGTTAAATAGTGCCCTGGCAATTCAAAAAAGTTACTCTTACCCTGCTGGCCAATGGCTGGGGGGGCTCCAGGTTATGGACAGGGAAATAGATACATTGTAATGAGTTAGTATTTGCCACCTCGGAAGAGGCGGAGGGTGGCCGGACCCATCATTTCCTGTTAAGTAAGGCAAGCGGCAGGCAACAAAATACCCTTCGCACAAGCCGGATGCACATAATCTGTCAATAGAATTGCGGTCGCGGCTGCCACTCTATGTCCACGTGAATTCAAATAACAAAAAAGGGTAAGTCCCGGTGTCAGCTCCACAGCAGCCAAAGGGACGTCTCCCGGGGCGCAGGTGTGACGCGGTTTCACGCCATGAGCGGTGATCTCGTTCCGCCCAGCATGCACACAAACTGTCACTTAAACACCTAACGTATTGTATACCTTCCACTAGGCAACACATGGAACCACCACCCCTTTGGCAAAACATGTGTTTCAATATGCATGCAGTAGTTCGGGGATGTCCCCACCCAGTTCCACACCACTAATATGTGAAAGAGCAATGCATATTATGCGCATAATCTGTCTCTTCTGTTTTGGGCCTCCTTTCCCTATTCTGGCAGAAACCTCACCACAAACGCCCCATAATAGGGTCATGGAATGCGAAAGGGGAAACACCCACAAACACATGAGCTGAGCAGGAAGGAAATGTGGTGGGACTTGTAGGTGTTGCCATTCTTGAGATCCCTTGTGGTGGCATGCAAAAGCCTAAGTAGGTCTGTAGTGGATACTCATGGTATGTACCTAGTGTGTTTTGTGGGGCAGGGGTGGTGGTTGGGCTACCCCATTTCAATGGATGGGTTACAGTCCTCCTTCAAGTTGGGAGCTAGCAGCAACGCAAGAGTGATGCACAAATTGTTAAGTAAAGCCAGCACCAAAGCTAGCAGATGCAGTACATTAGTAGCGGCCAAGAACAGTGCAACAAACGCAGACATAAAGAATGTATTTTTATTAGCGGAGAATTAAAAAAGGAAAAGTACAATATATTGGGCAATATATTATTTATAAGGGGGATAATATATGATTCCACTTAACGGAAAGGCATTTTTAAACCAAAAGTAAGGAATGGTGTAATTATATACTGTGCAACAGAATGGGCTATACAGAATGGGCTAAGTACGCCCTCCCCCCCTGCCCTGATTCTCCAGTGCCCAAAAGTGCTGCACAAGGGCCTCCCTGGTAAGCTCGCCCTCAGCCTTCTCTGCATCAGCATCTGCATTACGGGCAACAGCAGGGTCCACAACAAATCTTCTTGGCCGAGTGGGTGCCTTGACTATTATTTGTCCCTGGGTCTCCACAAGGTTGTGAAGTATGCAGCATGCCACGATGACAGAGTTTACATTTTCCTCTGCCACTTCCAGCGGTGCAGTCAGGCAGCGCCATCTTGCCTTCAATCTTCCGAAGGCTCTTTCCCCAGTGTTGCGGGCGCGATTAAGATGACAGTTGTAGACCGCTTGCCGTGGTGTCAGCGTGCCCTTGAAGGGAACCATTACCCAGTTGCGGACTGGATAAGCAGCGTCAGCGATCAAAAGGGGCCCTATTTGCTTCCCACAGATTGTTACAGTAGGGTTCCCAGGGACAAAAACCTTTGCTCGCATTGCTTCATAGATATGCGAGTGGCAGAACACAAAGGCATCATGTGAAGTGCCGCTCCAACCCACAAACACATCGATGAAAAGTCCTGTGTGGTCCACTGTTCCCTGCAGAAGCATACTGTAAGTATTTTTGCGGTTGATGTATTCTGCCCCTTGCCTCACTGGAGAAATGATGTTGCAGTGGCAGCCATCAACCACACCAATCACTTGAGGGAAGCCCATGGCTTCGAAGCCAGCCATCACCTGCACAGGAAAGCAAAAGAGTACACATTAGTACAATGCTAATATCTGGCATGCAAACCACATCAGCATTAGCACAACAAATGAGTAAAACAGCCTGATGTTGCATTGCTGTAACCTTTGCTCCC
Organism: Urosaurus nigricauda; assembly: GCA_034509955.1. Taxonomy (NCBI): domain Eukaryota; kingdom Metazoa; phylum Chordata; class Lepidosauria; order Squamata; family Phrynosomatidae; genus Urosaurus; species Urosaurus nigricauda. The sequence goes on from JAOEGL010000199.1 coordinate 14,196, forward strand.
CACAAAACAAAGAACTTTGTGCAATATATTATTTATAAGGGGGATAATATATGATTCCATGTAGAATAACAGAAAGGCATTTTTACACCAAAAGTAAGGAAGGGTGTAATTATACTGTACACTGTGCAACTGGTTATATGCACAAGTTAGCTAGAGCATAGCTTTGGGCAAAGCCTTACAATTAGCAATTCAGGAGTGATGACTTGATTTGGAGAACCAGGAATGATGCAGACTAGTGTTTGGGAAACATTCTTATGGGCCTGGAGAATGGCAAGACATGTTCCAACCGCCCGATGAGTGGCTTTTGCAGTGTGTCCCCAAGGTTCAGAAATAAGCGGCCGTATCGATAGAAACCAAAGGGATGGGAACCGGCTAGGCGATCTACCTTTCTGTAGTCTTTGAAGTAGATGGTCTTATGCAGGAGCACCTTCTCCATTGCCAATATCACATTGATAAATATGGAGCACACAGTGGACTTCCCAACACCGAACCTGCTCCCGGCAGTGCCATACAACCCCTAATTGGCAAGGATCCACAGTGCGATGGCCACACGCTTCTCCACAGTAATGGCCGACCGCATCCGGGTGTCCTCCCTGGAGATCTCTGCACGCAGCTGCTCAACAATCAACAGGAACAGGCGCCGGGTCATCCTCAGGTGGGCTATCCATTTCTCATCAGACCACACGCTGCACACTAGTTTGGGCCAGAAGTCGGTCTCGTGTGGGTACACCCACCATCTCCTGGGCCGAGGCATGGACAGCAGTCTGGCCATCCTCTCCGCAGCAAGTAGATCATGGTCCCTGAAATGGCTGGAGAGTAAATGTAGCCTCAGCCTGCGACGGAGGCTGCATACTGCGACTGGAGCTGCCTTATCCGCCCCAGCCTACGCTGGATCACTACCATGGTAGTGGTGACCACCCTTAACATGCCGTAGCAATGTATAAGGATGGCCTGGAGCAAGAGCGGAAGTGTGGGATCCATGTTCCCTTGTTGAGCTGATGTCTAGAAAATGGCGAGAGCGACCAAACAGGCTCCTCACTACCACCGATTCCAGAAGCTGACCACAGCACAACCGGAAACTGGAGGACTATTCAAAGTGCACATGCGCATACGCTCCACCAAGGCACTTCATGCATCGATCTTGCGCGTGCGCATATGCGCATCCTCCGCCCCTTCCCAAAAAAAAAACCCGATGCTGTTCGTAGGCACCCGATCAGGAGGGACCAGCTCCTTGACGTCATCAATGATGTCACTTGATTGACAGCAGGAAAACGGAGCAGATCGAAGGGGATCAGATAGGCGACACCATCTTAACACGGTGTATCCGTGTGTGTGCACTTCAAACTGGGTTAAATTACACCGGGGACGATCACACCAGTAGAATAGTGTGAACTCCTGCCCGAACAAGCCCGAGGAGAGCTAGTCACAAAAAACCCGGATCCTCCCATTTTTTTTGGCTAGTATGAATAGGGCCACTGTATGACTTGCCCAAGGTCACCCAGTGGGTTTCCATGGCTGAGTGGGGATTTGAACCCCTATCTCCAGAGTTTTGGTCCAATGCTCAAACCACTACACCATGCAGATCTATAACTGGATTTGTAACTGGATTTGCAATATGGCCAACATGGCTACCCCTGGATGTTTTCTGGATTTCAAAATATCGCATTATAGCTGCAACAGGGGAATCCTAAATAGAGAGCCAGTGGACTGGGACCTTTCTATTTGAGGTTTGTGCCTCAAACAAAGGTACAACACTTCCTCCCTAAAATTGGAACTGCATTGGAATGTTCTACTTCAGCACCACCTAAAGTCTGCCTAAGGCAAAAGCATGAAGGCTTCTTGAGGAATTCAGTGTCCTCTGCCTGACAAAAGGGCCTGTGGCCTCACAAAGGATGGAGACATACTGGATTGGAAAGGGAAGTATCTTTTATGTGTTGCAAATGGATGTTCAATTTCCTGGACTGAGAATCTCCCAGTAGCCACATGGTCAGAAGGAGGAGGTGCCAGCTTGCAAGAGATACCCCTCCACACTATCTGGACTGAGAACAAAAACAGCAAAATGCAAGTCTACAACTCACATCTTCAATTTGTTTCTCCAGTATGTTTTTTAAAACCTTGCCTGGCGAAGAAGCCAGTGAAGCTCCAAAAGCTTGCAACATGTATATTGTGCATTTTGGTGGGTCCAATAAAGGTATCACTGTTTGGTGGATTTTTTTAATTTTATTTTATTTTTATTTTATTTTTTTGGTGTTGTTAGATATACTCCGTATTCAGTAAGACTATATAAGTGGTCTCCCAATCCATCTGAACAGCCAGCATCAGATGAAGGAGGTCTGTTCAGCTGGTGATTGAGGCAAAAGAAGGAGAACACTTCCAGCTTCTTCCCATCAGTAAATGAAGAAACATCAGTTAGAATCAGAAGACTTGTCACAGTTTCCCAGGGCAGTCTCATTCACTGGAAGGAGGGGCAGAAACATCCTTCTTGCACCCCACCAGCAGCTGAGCAGACCTCATTCACCCAATCCAGTTTGTGGCTGTCAAGGCGAGCTGGAAGGTGAACAGACCAGGAGATTTTATAAGTTATACATATGTAACTAAGTAGTCAATGTAGAATATCAGTGGTTATTTGAATGATATTGGCTCTATACCACAGCTATTATGAACTTTAAGGTGGCAGTTTTCTTAACATTTCTTCATATGGAACAAAGGAGTTGTGTTTATGTACATGGCATAAGAGAAGAATAACAATAAATCTCAAAATCAATAAAGATTTTTTAAAAACTTATTTTTATTTATTAGTTAGTTACATTTATATCCTATCAATGACATCAATGAGCTCAAGTGGCATGCATACCTTTTCCATACCCTACTTAAAACTCACAACAAACTATAAGGGAGTCAGGCTGAGAGTGTAACTGGTCCAAAAGCTACCCAACTCAGTACTATAGTATAGGTTGAGCCTCCCATAACCAAAATGATTGGGACCAGAAGTATTTGGGAGTTTGCATTTGTCAAATTTTTGAATATTTCCATATACATAATGCGATATCTTGGAGATGGTGCCCAAGTCCAAACATAAAATTCATTTACTTTTCATATGCACCGTATACACATAGTCTAAAGGCAATTTTATACACAACATTTTTTAAATAATCGTGTCCATGAAACAAAGTTTGTGGACACTGAACCATCAGAAACCAAAGGTGTCACTATCTCAGCCTAAAATGTGGACAATTTTAGACTTTGGAGTATTTCAGATTTCAGACGTCTGAACAAGGGAGACTCAACATGTATAAGCGGGGAGTTGAACCTGGATCTTCCCCCAAAGCAATTAGCAGTTACAACCTACTCACTTCAACGGCCATTATTTGGGGTTTTCATTTCCTAAGTCAGGGTTTACCCTGTGATATTCTTAATTCCCCAATACCCCTCCCCCTCTGGCACCAAACCCTCAATAACCTCTTCATGGCACCATGAATCTCACTATTCCTTAGGCTGTATATGAATGGGTTAAGCATAGGAGTGACAACTGTGTAGAATATTGACGCCACTCTCAGCCTAGAACCAGAATAGGTGGACGATGGGCGGATGTAGGTGCCTATGAGAGTCCCATAGAACAAGGCCACTGTGGTGAGGTGGGCACTGCAAGTGGAGAAGGCCTTGTACTTCCCAGAAGCTGATGGGACCTTCGAAACCTTCAATGCAATGAACATATAGGAGAGGAAGATGAGTAGGAGAGGTCCAAGCATGGTTGCAGTCCCTTCAAACATAAGCAGTGTTTCAGCAGAAGTAGTATCTGAGCAGGAGAGTTGGAGTAAAGGGTGGAGGTCACAGAAGAAGTGAGGAATCTCCCGAGAGCCACAGAAAGAAAAATTTGAGATGGTAAATACATACAGTAAACCTTGGGAGAAAGACAGGAGCCATGACCCTGCTGCTAACACTAAGCAACGCTTGTAACTCATTATTGTGCTGTAATGGAGCGGGTAGCAAATGGCTACATAGCGGTCGTATGCCATGGATGCCAAAAGGAAGTTATCTGTTGTGCAAAAGACCACAAAGAAATACATCTGAGTCAGGCAGCCACTGTAGGAGATGGTGTTGGTCTGAGAGACCAAGATCTGTAGCATCTTGGGCACCACGTTGGAGCTGAATCCCAAGTCAGCCAAAGACAGGTGGCTGAGGAAAAAATACATTGGGGCATAGAAGAGATTGCTGTTGGAGAGGATTAGTAAGAAGATCAAGAGGTTTCCAAGCAGACTAAGCAAGTACATGGAGAGGAAGATGGGGAAGAGAAGTCCCTGGAACTCTGGAGAGGAGGAGAGACCTAGAAGGATGAATCCAGCAAAGTAGGTTTGGTTTTCCTGCTCCTCGCTTTCCATGGCTCAGTTCAGAACACGAACAAGGGAACTGGAGTCACATTCTTGATGATTTTTCTGCATTTTATCTGTTGTAATAATAATTACATTTCACAGAACAGATCAGGAAGGACAGTGGAGAAGTGAATTATCAACAGAAACAATTGTGCAATCTCTCTTGAAATTGGTTGAGTACAGAAAGAAAGAAGGCTGGTATAAATCCTTACTGATTATATGGTGCCCTTCATCAACCTTTTACCACACTTTCTGTGCAATTGACTACTATCTATTTATGCTTATATTCATTGAGTTAGGTACCAAAGCTACCAAGGTCTTATAGTATCTTACATTCTATTCCATTTATCCAAGCATGACTTTTCAGTTTACATTGAAAGTACAATATGAATTTAAATTGTAGCTGGTGTGTACAGCAATGTGGTGCTAGAGTTTGAATGGCGATTATGACAATAGACCTCAAGACCATGCCCATAAGAAAAGTCCAAAATTTCAGGCAGCTCTTGTTGATTCATTTCAGTAAACCAGATCTAGCAGTTTTCATCCTGATTGAGGATGTTTTTTTGTAAAGGCAACATCTCTTAATTGCCTGTTCAAGACTAATCCACCGCAATTTTATTTTCATTGCAAGGATACCTCAAAACATTTTCCGACGGTGAAGGCGAAGCCATCCTTGAAGGGGGGGTTGGTTTCCCCATTTTGCTCCAATCAGGCAGAGTTAAAACAAAATTGGGCGTGCACCGAAGGAAACCATCCCCCTGCAGTTTCAATTTTGTTTCTGCCTCGCTCCAAACAGGCTGCTTTCTGGCTAGCTCCAAAAAAAAAAAAAAAAAAAGAGAGAGAGAGAGAGAGAGAGAGAGAGAGAGAAAGGATAGAAAGGCGAGAGGAAGGGAAGAGCTATCTCCTCCAGCCCTGTCGTTATCTAACTCTGCAGTTTAGCGAGAGGATCGGGAGTGGCGGATGGCATCCCAGAGTGCCCACTCCGAGGAATCAGATTCCCCGGGCATGTCCGGAGAGTCCGGAATTCCGCGGAGGAACCAGTGTAGAGGGGACAGGACCCTGGAGTCGGAGGCGCGGTCCGGGAACCGAGCGGCGGAGCCGGAGGAGGGATATCCCTTGTCTCCGCGCTCAAGCACGCCCGGCCGCCTGATCCTGTCCCGAGATCGGGAGGGAGCGGCTGCTCAGGACGGCGACGGAGGGGCCGTGAGTACCGCCGCTCTAAGTGGCTCGGTTTCCCAGTCCTTACCTCCTGAATTGGTCTCCCTCCTGTCCTCCCTGTTGACCCAGCAGGCCACATCCGTTTCGGCCGCCGCTCAGGCCGAGGCCGTGGCTGGGAAGAGAGGGAGAGAGGGCCCAGCCAGACCCACTGTTAGGGGTGCCTCGGGCCGCAGGGTAACCAGGGATTCCTCCTCCTCCTCCCCAGAGGTTAGATCTCCCAGGGACCCTATTCCCCTCATTGAGAGGGAGCGCTTCCCGCCCAAACGGCCAGTAGCGCGAAATTTGAAATCTGGCGGGAAATCGCTGCGGGCGGGAAAGAGATCTAGGGAGCCCAAACGCAGCAGCAGAGCGCCATCTGGTGGCAAGCTCAAGAAAGCCAGAATAGAACAGAGTTCCTCAGATGAGGTTTCTGTTTCTAATTCCCACTCAGACCAATCTGATTCAGAGTTGGAGGAAGGGGAATTGTCAGAGGAGGATGAGGTTGTGGCCTCTCTTCCGGCGTCTTCAGCCAGACTTTTCTGCGCAGACGATTTCTCGATTTTGTTTAAAAAGGCCATTAGGGTTTTGGAATTGGAATCCAAACCCCAGGCATCTTCTCAAGGGGTTGATGACCTTCCTAGAGGGAAGAAAGATTCGTTCCCAGAGCCTGGGCCGGTGGCCGATGAGGTTCCTTTCCCATCAGAATTTATGAGAGTGGTGAAGGAGGAATGGTCAAACCCGGCCACAATCAGGCCTTATCCTAGTTCAGTTAAGAGGGTTTATGTCCTCCCAAAAACTATCATGTCCAAGCTACAGATCCCCCTAGTGGATGCGCCGGTGGCGTCTTTGGTCACTTCGGCCATATATTCTAAGGATGGGGAGGACTCACTAAAATTACCTGAGGACAAGAGAGCCGATTCGGCCCTCAAGAGGTCCTTTGAAGCATCTTCCGCTGCAATCAGAGCAGCTGCCTCTACCTCCATTTTGACTAGGGCGGCACACCTTTGGGCCAAGGATCTTTTACTCGAAGTGCCTAGGGGTAATACCAGACTACGTCAGGGGATAAACAAACTGTTGAAAGTCCTGGCTTTTGCCGCGGACTCCTCCCTGGATGTCATACAGTTTAGTGCCCGTGCCCAGGCTGCCTCTGTCCCAGTCAGAAGACATTTCTGGCTAAAAAATTGGCAGGTTGATCCAAAGTCCAAACAAAATCTAACCATGGCTCCCTTTGAGGGTGGTAAGCTTTTCGGCGAGGCACTAGAGCCAGTGCTGGTCGAAACTAAAGATAAGAAGAAAGCTCTGCCCTCTGCTCCCCGCAAGGAGGATAGGAAGACTGCTCGGCAGGGACAGTCTTCCTTTCGTCCTTCCAAGTCTTACCAGAGTTCCTTTCGAGGGCGAGGTAGCGGGGGGTGGCGGCCTGCGGTGGTCTGAGCAGAGACATTTCTCCAAGTCTCAGTACAACAAGCCCTTTGGAAAGCGTGGCTCCCCAGGTCAAGCCTCATCTGGTGGTCCAGGAAAGCAACGCAATTCGTCTGCATGACTATTCAGGGACCAAGGTGGGAGGCAGGCTCCAGTCCTTCGCCCAGATATGGTCCTCAATTACATCAGACAGGTGGATTCTGGACACCCTAAAGCAGGGCTACCAATTGGAACTTCGGCACGAGCCAAAGGACTGGTTTATGATAACTCCCATATCTCGAAGGCCACACAAACATCAGCTGATGTTGGAGGCCATCAACCACCTGCTTCAGATTCGGGCCATCGAATCAGTCCCAGCATCAGAGAGATCAACAGGATCTTACTCCAACATCTTTCTGGTTCCCAAAAGGGACAAGTCGTGGAGAGCTGTATTGAACCTAAGAAGAGTCAACAGGTTCATGATAAAGCGCAAGTTCCGGATGGAGATGCTCAAGACCATCTCAGAGGCCCTCCATCAGGGGGATTTTCTCACGTCTCTGGATCTTACGGAGGCTTATTTGCATATTCCGATTCACCCCGATTCTCGCAGGTTCTTGCGCTTTTGTTACCACGGCCTGCACCTTCAGTACAGAGCACTTCCATTCGGTCTGTCTTTGGCACCAAGAGTATTCACAAAAATCCTAATAGCCCTGGTGGCCCATTGGCGGACTCAAGGCCTTCGAGTCTTGCCTTATTTGGACGACATTTTGGTTGCTTCTTCCTCCATGGCGCAGGGCACGACAGATGTCAATTTCATTCTTACCTCCTTGCTTCACCATGGTTTTCTGGTAAATCTTGCGAAGAGCCACCTTGTGCCGTCTCAGCGCCTTCATCATTTGGGTGTTATCATAGATATGTCCTCCAACATGCTGTTTCTTCCGCCGGACCGGATCAAAACAATTCGCGACACCATAAGGCAGGTTCTTCGGAACCCAACATCAGATCTCTTACTATTGGCGAGACTTCAAGGTCTTATGATCGCGGCATCCCAGTGTGTCCCTTGGGCACGTTTCCACTCTCGGGAGTTGCAGTGGCTAATCCTACCTCACCAGAGGGCGATAGCTCACCGCCTGCGCAGACAAATCCTGCTCCCACGCAAGGTCAGAGAGTCGTTTCGATGGTGGACCTCTGCTCGGATCCGACAAGGCCGACCGATCCAGCTTCCTCCACCGGTGGCGATGACCACGGATGCCAGTTTGAGGGGCTGGGGAGCAACAATAGGCAACCTCTGTGCTCAGGGAAAATGGAAACGGCAAGAAAGGAGGCACAGTATAAACTGGTTGGAACTCAGGGCGGTCAGGTTGGCCCTCCTGGCGTTCGATCCTCACGTGAGGGACAGATCTGTGCTGGTACGCACCGACAACATGACGACAAAGGCGCATCTAAACAGGCAAGGAGGGACAAGGTCCCCGTCCCTGATGAGGGAAGCATCCATCTTGTTCCGTTGGTCGGACGCAAACCTCTTGTCCATTCAATCGGAGCATATCAAGGGAGATCTAAACTCAAAAGCCGACTGGCTAAGCAGAGAGGACATAAATCATGCGGAATGGCGTCTTCATCTGGAGTCATTCAACCTGATATGTCAAGGGTTCGGGATCCCTCTAGTCAATCTGTTCGCGTCCCCAGCAAACAATCAGGTACCCAGGTTCTTCTCAAGGTTCGTAACGCAGGGAGCGGAACAGATAGATGCCCTGCACTCACCGTGGCCGCACGGCCTCTTGTACGCGTTTCCACCAACGGCTCTGATATCCCGCTGCCTGCAGAAGCTAAGATACGAAAGAGCCACGATCATCTTAGTAGCTCCACATTGGCCCCGAAGGGCGTGGTTCGTAGAAATAAAAAACCTGGCATTGGAAGGATTCCGTCTTCCCATTCGCGACAACCTTCTGATACAGGAGCAGGTATTCTTCCCAAATCCGGAATGGTTGGACCTTCACGCGTGGAAATTGAGAAGCGGTTGTTATTAAAGGATGGTCTGTCTCCCAGGGTGGCAGACACGATCATCCAGTCACGTAGGGACTCCACTCGCAGGATATATGAATATTCCTATCGCTCATTCTGTCAATGGTGCAGGGACCACGACACTGCCCCTTCTGCAATCTCGGTGGACATCTTGCTTCAATATCTTCAGGATGGTCTCGATAAAGGTCTGAGGCCCAACACTCTTAAGAGGCAGGTGTCAGCCATTGCATCGGCTCTCCCGTCTACGAGGGCACATAAGTTATCTAACCACGTATATGTTAAGAAATTCCTAAGAGCTGCCTCTCTTATCAGACCGCCTACAGTTCATAGGTACCCTAACTGGGATCTTCATGTTGTCCTTCAGGCACTCACCAAAGCTCCGTTCGAGCCTCTGGAAACTGTAGACTTAAAGTATTTGTCGTGGAAGGTACTGTTTTTAACAGCCATTACTTCTGCTCGGAGGGTCTCTGAGCTCGGTGCACTATCGACTAGGAAGGAGTTGTGTATTGTCAGGGAGGACTCGGTATTGCTCAGATTGGATCCCGCTTTTTTAACTAAAGTTAATTCTACGTTCCACAGGTCTCAGGAGATTGTCCTACCTTCCTTTGTTCCTGACCCTAAGAAAGAGCTGGAAAAGACCTGGCATACATTGGACGTACGCAGGGCTCTGCGTATATATATCAAGCGCACTCGTCGGTGGCGAAAATCTGACCGTTTATTTGTGTCTTTCAGCAAGGCGTACATAGGACGGAAGGTGTCTTCTTCTACTTTCGCCAGATGGATTCGATCTTGCATTTCCAAGTGTTACGCCTCCGCGGGAGCCACGCTTCAGGGGAAGATCACTGCTCATTCCACTCGTAGTGCTGCTACGTCCGCCGCCTTGGCTACCAATGCCTCCTTATCAGAGATTTGTAGGGCAGCGACTTGGTCTTCTCCTTCTACATTTATTCATCACTACCGGATTGACGCCTCTCAGTCAGCGGAGGCGTCTTTCGGTAGACGAATTCTGCAGGCCATTCTGTAGATTAGGTCATATCAGTTTTCCCACCCATTGGGGAGCTTTGGTATGTCCCCCTTCAAGGATGGCTCCACCTTCACCGCCGGAAAAACGGGCATTGGCTCACCTTGTGAGATGTCTGTTTTCGGCGTTGAAGGCGGAGTCATCCTACCCTCCCGACGCTGGGGAATGGTCCCGGTGTTTTTTCGGGGGGTAGGGTTAAAAATTACTGTTGGTATTAGAAATTGTTATCTATACAGTTAAGTTACAGTTACTCTGAGTTCTAGGTTATTATGGCTCGGTTGGATAATTACTGAAACTGCAGGGGGATGGTTTCCCTCGGTGCACACCCAGTTTTGTTTTAACTCTGCCTGATTGGAGCAAAATGGGGAAACCAACCCCCCCTTCAAGGATGACTCCGCCTTCAACGCCGAAAACAGACATCTCACAAGGTGAGCCAATGCCCGTATATAAGCTTGCTCTGAAAATCTGCTCCTGTCCCTGCTACCCCCCAAAAATGAAGATTGCAGCCAAAATCAGATGGAACAAGGAAGGTAGTGCAAGGCTGGGAGATGATGCCAACATCTTTTCTAGTCAAGAGGTCCCAATGAGTTCCATTACATCACTGATCCTGTAGAGGAGAGAACAAGGGTAAGATTAAAAAGTGAGGAAACACAAACTGAAATCAGGAAAACTATAAATGAATCAACAAAAGGAAATTTTGAAATCAACAAATTCAATCACAGGAAGGTCACCAAACTGATAGATGAATTTCAGTACACACAGCCATGTGCACTGACTACAGCCTCCATGTCACTTACATGTGAGATTTCTCTGTAAAGAAAATACGATTGTTTGCTTTAGAAACAATGAAGGTCAAATGAAACTGAGACAAATTTGAAGATGAACTTCAGTTCAGTGTCCCTTGAACCAGATTTCACTTCAAAATAGATGTTTGTTTTTGAGTAAAAGTTGGTCCATGGTGGTCCCAATCTGGAATATGCTTTTATTACAGATTGAGGCATGGGGAGTCTCTAATTTCCTGCTACTCCACACATTCCTCCTTTAAGTTACCATTTGATTCTGAAAACTGTTGCTTAGTGGAGGCTGTAGTTTCATGAAAAAGTAACAGTCTGGAGGGGAGAGTTAATGTAGGGTCTCAATCCAGATCAAGATCACATTCTGTGCAGCTGCATTTCCTTCAAAACAGAAGTGCTCACTTTAAGCATTGTTTCTCAAAAGCAAGAATAACATAATGTCTTGAATCCCCCTGGATACTCAGAAATAGAAAAGGCATGAGACATGAATTTATTTTATTGGAGCACAGCATACTTTTGCACTTTGAATTTAGTTGGCAGCAATTGAAGTGAGGCAGGGAACATTTTAAAAGCCTCTGAAAAAACGGGATGAATATAGGATTAATCAGGATTATCCCTGCCACATTGTGACAGTTGCAGGGTATCCATTAGGCCAGACTGACCAATCAAATCAGGAACACTGTATCAATAATCCTTAGGAAGAATTTCTTTAAAATTTCTTTTATACCAGTGTGGTGAATTGCTTTGGGCAGGTTTCGAATCTTGGGTCAGCCATGGAAACCCACTGTGTGACCTTGGGCAAGCCACTCTCTCAGCCTCAAAAGATGGCAATGGCAACCCCCTTCTGAAGACACTTGCCAAGAAAACCCTATGAAAGGTTTGCCTTAGAGTCACTATAAGTTGGAAACAATTTGAATGAACACAACAAAAAGTATACCAGTGCATCCCACAAGGATTTAAAAATAGCAGTAGTACCAAATGTTGGAGAAATTATGTACAATAAGGTTTATTTGTTCTTATGTGCTGATCATGCCATGCGGCGTTATAGATTGGGGATATGCTATTTGAGTAAATGGCAAGCATCACATATCACATAGTACATATCATACCAGCACTGACACTATTAGTAGTCTGGGAAAAAGAAAATGGAAAGGTAGAATCAAAGAAATTAATAGAAATGCAAGACATCTCAAACAGCTAGGCAGATCAGCCATGAACGACATGGCAAATAACCAGGGCACAATAATTGATGCATCAGCTTAAATTAGCTGGGAAAAAAACACATAAAAATACGTATAGTGGTGAACCTTTTCTCTCAGCGACGTAGGTAACTAAGCTCAATTCTTGGCTCAATTCTTCTCACAAACCTGATGGAAACATCATTCACCCATGCTCTGATCACTGGCAGAATGGACCTCCTTCTCCCTATGTAGCTGAGAAGGTGAGGGAGAGTTGTGGTGACAGTGCTACAATTGTGACTAGGTAGCCACAGTTAGCTAGATTTATTCATCGGTAACTGTTCCATGTTCACAGTCGCTGCTGCTTAATCACAATTGTGACATTATTTCCACAATTAAAACTCTCCCTCAAAACCTACTTTACTGGACATGGATTGTGAAAAGGAGCTTCATTCTGCCAGTGATTAGAGCACAATTTTGTGCACGAAACAACATTTGTGTACACTGAAGCATCTTTCAGACACCCAAGAAAAATGTTTTAGATTTTGGAACTTTTCAGATAAGGAATATTCAATCTGTACTTAGTTAAGTATACTTATCTTAGTAGCTGGTTGAGAATACTGGCCTTTTATTTTTACACAATATGGTAGCATTTTTATTTTATATACAAATCTGAAATATATACAGCCAAATTTATCAAAGCCATTCTTCAAATGATTGAAATAGGATTAAAGAATTGTAACAGAACTATGCAGATAATCGTAAACACCCATTCAGTGAAGTTGGATTCATTGTACCTTCGGTCAATAGTCAGACTTAACCTTGACCTTTTTAGTTTTTAATCCTGTCTCTTGTATTTGTAACTCTATATTAGTAAACTTATGCTAGTAGTAGTAGTATTAGTAGTGGTAGCAATAGCAGCAACAGCAGCAGTGACAGAAGAGATTCTGGCATCCTAAAAAAGAATGATCTTAAGCCATGTATTTAAAAGTTCAAGGGGACATGGAAACCCCAGAGGCAACCATGACGAAGGAAAACATTCAATTGATATTAATTAATGGGGGTAGAAATCTATCGGTTTCTGTATGAAGGTTCCTGGCTGGCAGTGTGTGTATCCTCTTGGTTTTAAGGCTACAACTTTGCAATGTCAAACCTACATATAGCAGACTCTTAAGAAAATTACTTACAAGGTTCAGACTCACCTTGCTGGATCTCAGCATCTGGACAATCAAGAAATGTTCTGGAGAATAAAATGAAATGAGGCATTGGACAATTGAATTTTTCTGTGTCCTTTTCCTTTTGTGGAAGCAAAGCAATTGAAGATGGTGCAGCTGACATAGAAGAAGGACTTGGATTTCAGTTTAAATTAAACTAATGAGAAGCAGAGATTCTAGTGCAGGAAATAAGACAAATGAGAAAGCAGTCAGTTGTCTGACAGTCCTGCTAAAATATATCAAAGATCCAATTTGTATTTGTAGAGTTCAAATGGCTAACACATCTCACATAGAGGAATGTCAGTTTCAATAAGGTACAGCAACCAGGCACTGACAGACTAGAGTAAATAACTCTTCTATCAACCTGGCAAAAATTTGAGGAGTATGGTGGAGCTGCAGTTGTCTGCCAACGAAGAAAGTCATAGGAATTTATAACTCCACTGGGAACTTGTTATATAAAAAAAGTATGCACCATTTAGATGGTTTGGTGGCATGCAATCCCCATGACCATTTTACAACCAACCTGAGATTTTTCCACTCAGTTTTGTGTATCTCCTCTTGAAAAAAGTAAAGGTAGTCCCTTGACACGAATGTCTAATTGTAACTGATTGTAGTGGGTGATGCTCATCTCCATCACTAAGCCAAAGAGCCAGCGTTGTCCAACGACTATTTCAGTGGTCATGTGGCCAGCATAACTGCACCCAACACGGTTACCTTCCCACCAAAGTGGTGCCTATTTACCTATTTGCATTTCCATGCTTCCCAACTGCTAGGTTGGCAGAAGCTGGGACTAGTGACAGGAGCTCAAACCCTTAATGCAGCACTCAGGCCTCAAACTGCCAACCTTCTGATCTTACAATCATCAGTATTGGCATCTAAACCACCAAGCCACCCCATCCATGCTATCTACTCTCTAACAAAGGATATAATACAACCACTCTAGTATAGTACAGGAAAGGTAACCAGAGGGCATTTCAGAAAATAACACCCTTTTATTTATTTAGTTTATAGGTCACTTCAGAGTTGACTTGGACACTTTCTGGAGGTTGGGGAACATTGTGCTTCCCTGAATCCATTGGGGGCACAGCCTATACCACCACAGCAGCACAACAAACAAACAAACAAACAAACAAACAAAAGAAGCCTGCATTTTCCTTTAAAACAAGGCACATGGAAAGCATGCACTTTGTTGTTGTTGTTTTCAAGCAGAGCTGTTATTTCAAAAGGGTTTCATAGACTCAATTTGACTTGCAAAACAAGATTTTCCGCTTTCAGTGAATCTAGTTTTTAACATATCACAAAGGTTTTGCTTCTAGCAAGGCAGCAAATTCAACAGTGATGGTGGGTGAGAGGAAACCAGTGGACATCTCAGCATCATGTAGGAATAGGGAACAGGGAAGATGGACCACAAAACACATGTTTTTTACTCCTGCTTTGTAGGTATCCCCATGTGTTATGTCAGTAATGGTAAGATAAGGCAGCAAGATTATTCCCATTTTCCAGACCAAGGCCTGAAGCAAAGGCCTAATTTTCACAGAGGCAGTAAACAAGTTATTTGAGTTGTGCCACTTCACTTTACTTCACTTGTTGATCTCCATAAACAAAAATGCAATAACTAGAGCCGTGAAACATGACTGGACTACAAATTTCATAATGCCTCAGCTAACATTTCCAGAGGCAGTGCTGCCTGGGGGATTCTGGGAGTTATAGTACAAATGGTATAATAGTCAAGAACTGGCAATGGCTGGCTTGGTTTGCCAGTATATAAATCAATTTCCAGTAATTTTCCATGTAAGAAGAAAATGCTAAAGGCATGTCAACGGTCAAAGATTCTGAGGTTTTTCAGACTGGTGAAGAAAGGATCAAAACGACGACGACAACAACAACAACAAATAGGACGAGGGAAGGAAGGCGGAAAGAAATGCAGAACCGAAAAAGCCCAGTTCCCTCCGGTTTCTTTTGGACCTGAGCAATAATACATCATGTGCTCCGAAGACACTATATTGACTACAGCATAGAATACGCAGTGTTCAAAAGCCACAAGGCCCATCCTCCAAGGCTCCTTTTCTTGCTGCTGCTTTGGTCTTGCATGAGATATTTGTATAGACCCATTTTCCATTGCAACATGTCCTGTCTTTGATGTCACCCGATTGTAATGCCCCGGCTCCTTTCTTTCCCTTCTTCAGTGCATGGTGGGAATGGTGTGGCCCTCGACTTGAACTCCCAGAGTCCCCAGCTTGCTTGGCTCCGCTCCGATTGGTTGACAGAGGAGCAGGCTATAAATAAATAATGTTTGGGTATGGCTGAGTTCTATGTCACAGAGTCTCCCAAGATTTGTCGGTTTGCGGGAAGCAGAATGGGGCTAGGGACTGAAAGGCCAAAGCAGGAGAGATGGTAGAATTGTCGGAGCCATCCTCCATTGCCAGCAGCCGTCCTCCATATTCAGGTGGCATCCTTGATCTCCAGGAAAGGCCCCCCATGTAAACAGTAGGTTTTGTTTGTTGTAGAGCAGCAAATATCTAGGGCTTGCCCT
>JAOEGL010000201.1:0-29816 GCA_034509955.1 Urosaurus nigricauda
TGGCAAATCTCTGACACTACATTTTTACAGGCCTCAATCTTTAGAACCCATTGTGTGCATTGATGGCACTAATCAACAGTCTTTTCCTTTCTGATGTATTCAGCAGCCCTCTTATCTCTTTCTTATCTGTGTATCAGATGACTTTGCTAAGCATGGAAGCAGCTCAGCAATATTAAAGCCAGGGTGGGTGGGTGTAAAATTGCCCCCCTTGGAGGTTTTCAATCAAAAATGGACAGCTCTCTCAGTGCAGCAGTACCTCAGCTGTATGGAATATTGTTCCTCTGGGTAAGATGCAGTCTGGGCTTTCTTCCATTTCTTAAAATTCTATACTCCTAGGTAAGATGAGTTGGATCTGAAGAATTCCATGGGATTTGCTTGTTCCAGCAGTCATTCCTGTTCCCTCCCATTAATGTTGCATAATATATACTTACAGCACAAGAAGCTGTGGCCCTTTACTCGTAGCGCTACCTATGTTTGTGTGCTTAATTTCTTTGTTGGCTTACAGTTCCTTGATTACACACCATGTTGTTTTACTGGAATTTTATACCTGTACTTAAACTTAACACTGCGATCCCACACAATCATCCCTTTTCCCAATAAAACATCTCCCCCTCCCACTTTTTACATTACTTTTAAAATGGAGTATCTAATTTTCCCATGCACTTTCAGATTCTCATGTTGTGCCATCAAGTATTGTCCTTATTATCTCACAGAATTCCTTGTGTTCCTTTTAAACATGGCTTTCTGTATCATCCACGGGCCCTTCAACACTTTACAGTTTTAGCCCTATGATTTCACTTCAACTGCCATGGTTGCAAACCCAAAAATCCAGGGATTTGCAATTTAGGAGGGGTTATTTAGAATTGTATGCTAGACAGCAATAGTGTGTCACCAAACTACGCTCCCTAGGATTCCATAGGATGTAAACATGGTAGTTCAAGTGGGGCCATAGTGCTATATTTCTGTAGCATGAAAGGGCTCCTTGGCTCCAAGAGCACATCTATCATTTCAGATCTACATGTTGATGTTACTATATGAGCCCTTTACAGCTAGGCATAGCAATAGTTACTAGGGATCCCTTTACTAGGGATAAACATAGCATTTTTGTACTTAAACCATGATAAAATTATTGCCACCATCCACATCACAGATATATCTGTAAACCATGTTTTCATTGAATACTTGTGATATTGACAACACTGAAAGCATTAAGTCTATACTGGTACAGGAAAGCTATTTAAAGCTCCACACAGTCTTAAATTTGTGGGTTTCTAAAAACAGTCTCTGTGTAGAGTACAGTTGGCCCTCCTTATCCACGGATTTCTTATCCACAGATTTGAGCATCCATGGCTTGAAAATATTATCAAAAAGTATAAATTCCAAATAGCAAACCCTGATTTTCCATTTTATATATGGGGCACTAATTGTTGTGCCATTATATTGAATGGGATTTGAGCATCCACGGATTTTGTTATACACGGAGGGTCCTGGAACCAAACCCCAGCGGATAACAAGGGGCTGCTGTACTTAATATTGTGTGGTAGAGCTAGTTGTTGTCAGACTATGAAGCCCTGTCCTGCTGTGAAATTTTACAAAATTCTGTAGTCAGGTGGTTTTGCCAGTTCCTTCCTCTGAACAGCAGCAGATAAACAGTACAAAACCCAAGTCTAACCTGTTTAACCAGAGATGGGAAGGGAAAGAGAAAATTGGGAATCTTTGCTCTAGGTAGTGACAGCTCTATCGCGCCACTTTTAATTTTGTGAAAAGCGGTTGTTTGTAGGTATTCAGACTGAAAGAAGAAAGCAATAATTTCCTAGGACTAAAAGTCTTAAATAAACAATGAATTTTGTCAACAATGGACATGAAATGAATAGCTGTCTCTTGACAGTTCAAGGAGACAAGCATGATGTTCCCTCCGTGGAGTTGTTTCAATAAGGCATTTGCTACTCATTTCCTTGTATTCATTTACATAATAGAAGGCTGGGTTGGCTTTCAGGGACTCTGCTTTTATGTTCTTGTTCAAGCTGTTTCCTTTGTGCATGGATAATGGACAGTCTTCAGTTGCAGTGGGCATAGTGTGTCCAAAATGTCTGTGGGTTTGTGTGTTTCTAAAAACAGTGTCTGTGTAGTGTAGTTAGTATTGTATGGTAGAGCCAGTAGCTGTCCTTTATTTCATATGGCCTGTCAGTTGTGCTCCCTTCGGACTTTGCAGTGATAATTGTAAATGACTACATGCACAATTTTTCATACAAGAATTGAAAACAGTATCAATCAGTCATCAATCTGAATGGAGACTGCAGTCAAGAAATTTATTTTATTTCATTTCATTTCTGTGACCCAAGGCAGCTCACAAATAAAACCATTTTAAAATTTTACAGTAAAAAATTTAAAAGCAATTAAAATTGACCATCTAAAAACAGTATAGATCAGAAGAGGACTTGGGATGGCAGCTATGAAAGGAACTAGAGAGGATCCTGCAAGGTGGAGATTATAGCACTGTTCTTAAATAGTGGGATAGAAGCAAGATTGTAACTGTAATGACGGGATCCTACTGCACAACTTCATGGCTAGGCAGTAGCTGTCTGTGCTTCTGTCACTGCTTTTAAAGAATGGGAAAATCCCATGAATACCTGTCAATCACACAATTAACCCATTATTGAAGTATGTGCAATAGGTCATTCTGGGGTAATTGCTTATTACACATTACACCATTTTTTATTACAACTACATAGGCTGAGAGTGAGCATAGTATACTGATTTGAACATTCAACTACATTTTGGAGAAGAGAGTTCAAATCCCCACCTTGCCATGGAAACTCACTGGATAACCTAGGGCAAGTCACAACCCTTCTGAACACATCTTGCTAGTAAAATCCAATGACAGATTTATCTTAAGGTCACCATACATCAGAAACTACTTGAAGCCAAACTACAAACACAATAGACTGGGTGATTTCTCTCATGAGGATATCAACGTGTTTAGGTTACAAAACTTCTGCCGAAACCTGCTATTTGATAGATATGTAGGCCAAGATGTCTAGATTGCTGGCAAAGTCTGAGAAGAGGACCCTTGACTATTAGTTGAAACCCCACCATAGGTTATTTAAGGTACCAGTAAAGTATTACTTCTTTGGGAATCAGAAAGATTTCCTGTAGTAGCCATGAACATGGGATGTATTTGTGAAATGTAAGCTAAATTTAAAATACCAGCATATATTGCCGGTTCTCTATGATGGATAGTACAAGAGTTACAACAGGTGTGTAGCTACCAGATGGGCAAAATGAGGGCCATGTTCCTCCCAAATGAGAATTCTACCCACCCCCATGAAATTATTCTTTTAGTCTCCAAATTTCTAGCATTGCAGAAAGTGAAACACTGAAAACTGTTCACCCCGTAGACTTCCTATATTTGCTGTATTTATGTTCTCCTGGTCACTTTGCCTGCCCCCTTGCCTTGGATACTTAAAATTTTTCCCTAAATGCTCAACAGAAGTTTTATGTTATTTCAGTACTAGAGATTTGGGGACCAAACGAAAGATTATTTGAAGTTAGGAAGAATTCTTATGGGGACAACACCCTCATTTTGCCCTCCTTCTCCAAGAGCTACATGCCTGAGTGCATGTGAAAACATTTTGGGTTCCATTCTAGAAACCTGTGTGATCAGTTGAAAAAGAGAGGAAGTTATTGAAAATGCCCCTGTGTGAAGCATGCTTGATATTTTATTAATGGGGCTTTTTAACATCCAGAGCTCTTTATTACATCAAAATTAGAGACGGCGATTTAATTGCCTCCTAATTACAATGTAATCACCTACTTGGAATCAAAAGGAGCAATTTCCATTGTGTCTTTGGAGGCTCGATCTCAAAGAATGAATGTCTTAATTAGTGTTAAAGCTTCAGAACTGAAAAGCAGGTTTTAAATTCCACCTGGGTCTAGGGAGCAGAGAGACCCTGGTTTTATACAGCAATGTGGTAATCCAATTTGATATTTAGAAAATTAACATAACCTAATCTGTACAGCCAGCAGTCCTGGATGGAATAGGCTAGTATCCACAAATAATAAAGGACTGCAATGAAATATTGCCTGCATATATTTGGCAAACAGATAGCTGAAAATGCATCCTGAACACTTTGAGAAATTGTAACCGTCTAGATGTAGTCATGTATAATTAGGTGACATTACTGAGAATAACTGAGTCAAATTTCAGTGTTGCTGCCATTTAAGGGAGATCCACGAGTATCATGTCAAAAGTTGAGCATAGTTCCACCTTCATGCTGGTCAGCTACAATAACCATAGAGTGACATGTCTCTCTTGAAGGTATATTTTCAACATTTCTGAATGTTGTCTTCTGATCGCAGAATAAACATTAGAAAACAGAAGACTAAAAATGCCTTACTGGAAGGGCTTGGCTCCTGTTTTTGATCCAGGCTGCAGACGGGTTGCACTCGCCACACCGCGGCTGAGTGCAATAAAACCCCTTTATAAAATTAAACATGACTTTATCCCATTGGGGATAAATCACTTCAAATTAAATGTGATAATCTTACTTGTTGTTGTTGTTATGTGCCTTCAACTTTTTTCTGATTTATAGAGTTGAACCTGTCAAGGGGCTTTCTTGGCAAGATTTGTTCAGAGGGGATTTGCATTTTCTTTCCTCTGAGACTGAGAAAGTGTCACTTGCACAAGGTCACCCAATGGGATTCCATGACTGAGTGGATATTCAGACCCTTGCATCCAGAGTCATAGTCCAATGCTCAAACCACCACACCATGCTGGCTCTAATTTCCTCCTACCTTCTCATTTTAGAAATATATTTTGTCTATTTCTCTACATAACAGTTTACTTGTATCTTCTCCGATATGCATACCCAAAAAGACTTCTTGAATACGTATACTCAAAAGGCACCAGATCCTATCTAATCTTGAAAGCTAAACAGGGTCAGCTCTGGTCAGTACTTGGATGGGAGACTGCCGGTGAATACTAGGTACTGTAGGTTGTGTCTGCATCTGCACTGCAGAAATAATGCAGTCTGACATTGCTTTAACTGTCACAACTCCATCCTGTGGGATCCTGGGATTTGTAGGTTGTTGTGGCTCCAGAGCACTCGTGACAGAGGCTAAATATCTCACAAACTACAAATCCCAGAATTCCATAGCATTGAGCCATAGGCATTAAAGAGGTGTCAAGCTGCATTATTTCTGAAGTGCAGATACACCCTATATCTCAGAGAAACTGGCAAAACCACCTCTGAGTATTTTTTTTTTGCCTAAGAAAACCATGTGAAATTCATGAGATTGCCATAAATTAACAGGTTAACATGAAGTCGGGCATGCTCACACACACACACACACACAGAGTCTTGAATGCTTAATTTCACATAAAATAGCTTTCAGTTTTCCTTTTTGCAGAATTTATTTCAGTTTTCCCATTGGACTCCCAGCAGACAATAACAAATTATATATGACTTTGATTACATGCTTAGAGCCTCTGTCTCTTTGATATTCCAAAACACCAACTAGAAGTGTATGTGCGGGCCATCCATAACTGAACAGGATGAGGTTATGCATCTTAAAAATAAACTTCCATGTTCTATGAATGTCGCAACATAGTTCTAGTGATTTGTCAGTTCATATTCAAAATCTGAATCCAGAACTCCTTCGTTTTGAGAAATCCAGATCATATATGCAATAATTATGGTCTGTTCTGAGAATCTTGCCTACCTCACATTTGGCTCAGCTTTCACCAATGAAAAAAAAATCCATTCACATAGGGCTGCCACAATCTGTTCAAAAATATGGGGACAACAGAAGTGGTTGAATGAGGTTTCCAGTGCTTATGTGGTGAACCCTCTTAAACCACTGACCAGCTAAACTGAAATGAATTCTGCAAAAATAGAGGAAATCTGCAAGTCTGTTCACGTTGCATAATTATACACGTTACAGAAACCAACTTTCATTAGTCCAAGCTTTGAACTTTTTAAAAACTGCTACTCATTGTGAGGTTCTGAATAATTGCTGTTTAGTTAGTGTTTTATACATGACCTTTTGTTACTTGTCAAATTACTTTTTCAAAACATATATATATATATATACACTTTAAAATATAAAAATAGCTCTACCCTTATTCCTTGCAGCAATGTTTTGGAAATAACAAGTAAATATTACTCATTAAGCTAAAAGGTTATTGCATGCTGTGATATTTTATTTATATATTTATTTTAAAAAATACCATCATGTCTTTGTTACTTAAAGTGTAAAAAGTAACATTAGGCTCATTCACACTAGCATTTTTGTGATGAGTAGATCTGGGGAGATTCAATGATGCAATATCGAATCAAAGTTCCCACTCTGTTTACCCTGATCAAATCTGTCTGTGGCAATTTAACCCTGATGAAGTTCACATTACCATTTGTATCAATTTAAAATGGAGCGGCCATTTCTATCGTTCTTGAGACTGACTTCCCCATCAAGCCCCTCAAAACAAGCCTTAGCAAGAAACCCTGGGATAGATTAGCCTTGGAGGGAGTCGCACTCTCTCAGCCCTATAATAATATTAATCTCTCAACAATATAATATGTGAGCTCTGGGAATCAGACATCGGTGCAGATAACGGGACAAAAAATCACTGGCAGAAGAGAAAAAAAGTTGGACTGTGCTTTAAAGGCCACTTTCCAAAGCGCAGGAAGTTTGAATCCACAGCATTTCTGGAGCTGCTTTTTTCACTCCCACAACTGAATGCCAAGAGGGAAAAACAGTGGCACTTGGCTGGCAGGGAGAGGGAAAAACAGTGGCACTTGGCTGTCAGGGAGAGCGCAAAGGGGTGGGCATGATCCACTCCCTTCACATTAACCCTTCCCTCCTGGCTGCCCCAAATGGGATTGGGAGCAAGTTCCCATTGGTGGCTCTCTGATAAAACTCAGTGTTATGGAGAAGAAATGGGGGGAAACTCGATCTTGGAAAATAACGGGTTAAGAGGGATGTGTGCCACCCCTTGAATTCAGGTTAGGAAAAACTGGCACAAGTGTGCATGATCCCTTTTAAGCCGGTTTGCAAACCAGTTTATAACATAGCATGAATGGCCCAGTTGTTACTTACAGTGTGTTACGTTCAGGCTCTTTTGGCACACAATTGAATTTCCACTGTATTGAATTTGGAGAGTAAACTTCACATTGTTAGAAGACACAAGTTATCTAAAGTTGGTGTTAACAAATTCTTTCACCATTTTAAGGAAAGTTTTATGTAAATGCCCAGTGTGAAGTTGCTCCTAAAACTGGGAACAGCCCATACTTTAGTTATTGCACAATATTTGTCAAGATTTTTGTAATAGCCACATTCTGTGATGGTTGCACCCTCTGGTTCATGCAGACCTTATTGAAGAGCCTAAACAGGCCTGATTTGTGCTTTCCATGAAGAAAGAGAAGGAAGGGCATCACAGGACTTCACCCAAAATCATCCCAGTGGTAAAGTCCCATCGCTGACAAGCCAGGATTCCTCAGATATGAATGTGCTCTCCTAAAGGAAGAAGCCTTGAAAAATAAGTCATTTGCAGGGAAAGAAAAAAAGAGCCAAAACTTACTACTTTATGGTTTCACTTTGTAGCAGAAGGTCACCAATAGGAGACAAATTGCTCAATCAGGGAAAAATTGCTGCTGTTACAGAAAGTCTGTTTGAGAAAACGCTTTTTAAAGGGTTGTGAGGGGCTCTGGGTATCATGGAAGAAAATTAGGAAACCACAGCATTCAGAATGAAACACAGAATTTGAAAAACATTGAACATTAACGTAGCAAATGACTTTGCATCCTAAATGTGCTATCTAGAGGAAAGGAATGGATGGTGTTTAAAAATCACCTTCCTGGAATTTGAGGGTTCTGTGTACATTTGATCCCTTGATAGGGATAGAAGTCCATAAAAACATCTGAGGTAAATTCCATCATCATACACAGGGTAGAATATTATTTTTCACTCTCCCATTTGACAATTATTTGAAGCCTGCAAGTATCTTTAAAAAAAAAAAATTCAACTGGAGGTCACCCACCCTAGTTTGCCCAAATTAATCCAGTTCACTCTTATTTCCCCCAGGTAGCTCAGGTTTTTATTTTTACAGATATATAGCCAGTAAAATGATACCTTTTTTTTACTGAGCCAGTTTCTGCATGTTAGCAAATGAAAGCTGTTGTTAATAATATGGAACAGGGAAGACAAGGCAAAACGTAGGCCTTATGCCTTACACATTTCTGGGTTTGCTTCACTTGGGTGGAATTGGATATCTTATGCTGAATTTGGTGTCCAGAGATTTCAAATGTTCATTATGAATGTATGAAGAAAAACAGCTAGCTTTTCATAGGCTGCCAGGAAGAGCTTAGGACCCTCAGCTGAAGAGGACTAAGTGGGTTTTTGGAATATGACATTCCATGCATCTTCTCTCTAGAGGAAGAATAACAGCTGGAGAAAGCTGATGGCAAGATAATGTTTTCCCTTAAAATTTAGGGCAGGGATAGGAAACACTGTATTGGGCCAACGCCATATAGGCCATTCTCCCTCCCCCGAGTGCTCCAAAAGTGACACTGTATCATTTCCAGTCACCATTTTAGCTAACATGGGCTTGGTTGGGGGTTTAATAGATGTGGGTTAGTGTATTTGCAAGTGATTTCCACTCTTGGACTATCCTCCTCAAAATAGTCTGGACAGGTTTTTACAGGGGGATCCACTGGCCTTTGGAGGCTTCATGCAACCCACATGCTTCATTTTCTCACATCTGATTTAGGGGTTTAAATGCTCAAAGTGCTTCTTGTACATTCTCACCTATAGGAACCCATTGGCCGCTATCTTACAAGACAGGAGAGGATAAGGAAAAGTATATTGCAGAGGAGATGAAGCTAAGAAATTTTGGTTTGATAAATGTTGCCAAGTAAATGGAATGTTAAGCTGAGCTTTGAATAAGTATTATTGTTTACTGGATATTTTTTTTAGTAGACCTCTTACACTTTCAGCAGATGGACAATATGCAGAAATCTCATGCTTTTCATGACACAGGGTGGCTAGCTCTATTTTCTTAGAGGTCTTAGAGAAAAATTTAGGCTACCACCAACAGATTGAAATAAATAGACTGCAGGGTACCTCTAACAACAACCATCTTTTTCTCACTTTCAGAAGAACATTTATTTCCCCCCATGTTGCCCTTACTATGTTTTGTAAAGCAATAAAATACAGTTCATTGGTGGTCTTTGGAGGTGGGGAAGTTGGCCTCATTGTGTGGCCCCTACTATTTTTGCATTGTTTATTATAACAACAAACTGGACACACATAAATCATGTTCTCTCATGTCTGGTTTTACTGCTCCAACAACAGTTAACACTGGGATAAACATGAGTAACATACAGTTTTGTGGATTCCCCTGCCCCCTTTATAGCCTAAGTAGATTGTTCTCAAGAGGCATGGCAAAGCCTGCTAAAGTGGTGATGAAGGAGCTGAGGCTTGTGGACATCAATGTTGATGGTGATGGCTGCCTAAGACATTGCTTCCATGGAAACTAAGACGATCTAGTAGCAATAGTGGAGTGTTTTGTTTTATTTGAGTGCTGGAGCATCTTAGCAATTATGATCCATCACATGAATAGCAAATCTTGTGTTTTAAAATACTGTAGACTTATTTGTGGGAAAGCTTCACACTCGTTCATATTTATTTGGGTACTTTGTTATTTTTTTTTAAATCTGCTTTTGAAAAAAAATCTGCAAGGAGTGTTTTTGTAACCCACAAAAAAGAATCATTCCGGCGTATGATACAAAGTGAAGACTAGTATGTGATGCAAAATCTAGTGTGGAGTAAACAAAGCAATTTTTAAAAATGAAGCACTTTTGTATTCCAGCCTTCCTTGGCTGCTCCCAGTCTGCAGAATTAATGCTGTTTGACACTTCTTTAACTCTCATGGCTCATCCTGTGGAATCCTGAGATTTGTAGTTTGTTGTGGCAACTCTCTGGCAGAGAGTTTCCCTTAATTGTTATAGTAAATTGTTCTGTGGCTTTTCCAGACAGGGCAAATGGTACTGAAAGTTGTGGCATCTGCAGCTATAGTTTGATTTTAAGAATGTTTCAGTTGTCCTGGATTATTTGCTGGCAGTTGCTGGCATCAGCAGCAACATTTTATTCCCACCCAACCAGACAGTCTTATAGTCGTTGTTTTAATTCTGAGATATGTTATGGATCATGCTGGGCTTCTTGGGCACTTTTCCTCCTCCTCATTGTGCTGGAGGGGATGGGAAGGTGACTGGCAGCAGGGACATTCTACCGAAGGAGTTTATCAGACGACAGAATTTGGAAGTATAATCTAATGGCAATCCAAACACAACCATGGGGTTTCACGTTATTGTGTATTAAAGTATCTCACGCAATTTCGGGCAAAAGGGAAGTCATTCCGAATTCAATCGTGGGTTTTATGTTATTTCATATTAAAGCATCTCACGCAATTTTGGGCAATGGGTAGTCATTTTCGGGTAATGGGAAGTCATTCTGAATGCATTCCAAATGCAATTGGAATTCACGTAAATTCACTAAACTAGCGAATTCACGTGAATTCGAATTGGCTCGAATTGGCTCCATTTGAAATAAAGAGAAATTCCTCCCATCTGATAAACTCTGAAGTGTAATGAATAAATGTTGTTGCTCCCTTGCTCTTGCAAACTGCAGGGGAGAAGAGGCAATCACAGCTGCTTCTCTCCCCTCTCTCCCTCCCCACATCGGTTTCATAGCCAGCGGTATCATTCACAGAGTTTGTTGGGCTGCTTTGGCTGTGAGTGGACATAAAGATAGCAACAGTTAGCAATATCCAGCAACAAGTGAGAAACTCTGTTGCAAGAGCTCTCACCTCTTTACATCAGTCTTGAAAAGCCCATAGTAAGCATTAACTATGGGACTAATGGAAATGTCAGTCCAAATGTAAGAGTTTAAATGTCACTTTAATGTTTAAATGTTTGTGTTTCATAAGCCTTTTATGCAAGAATCAGTCTTGAGCTCTAACAGAAAAAGGTCCATAATTCATGTTGTTACTGCGCTGTCTTTATTTTCCTCTTATTCCTCGTGTACCGTGCCATCTCCTAATGAACACGCTTTTCTGTTATGATCTAAATCCATCTTTCCAAATTATCCTCTTTTGGAGCTGACTGTGGTCCTTTGTAGTTATCATCCCAAGTTCTCTGGAACAAGGTCAACAGAACTAAAATGGAATCTGTTTGCACAGTTCTAGCCAGAGGGACTGCATTTTATACTGAATGGTGATAACCAGGTCTCATGGCTTCCATTCAAGCCATTACTCATACTCTTGTTGCTTTTCACTATTGCTAATTCATTCCTCTCCTCTTGTAGCTACAGCTTTGCTGATCCAAGCATTTTAAATTATTCAGTAAAGCAGTCACTGGAATCAGAATGAAGAATATAACTTAAGTAAGTTTTATACCAAAAAAACGTACTTACAATTTTATATGTGTAATGTATTCATATACTTGCAGTGGCCCATTTCAGGGGAAAAGGCAGCTCTCATCCCTAAGCAGCTTATAATTGATTTTTTTACAGTGTGACAGAGAACAGAGAAAAGGGGAGAGGCACACAGTAACCCGAGTAACAAAGGATTAATAATGAAAAAATTCTGTTAGTCATAATGGAGTTTACTAAGAGTGAAATCTGAATAGTTTAACTTTTCTACCTTGACAACATTCCTGGCAAACACAGACAATTTTGACTCTGCTTGTTGGATATGTATCCATAACCCATTGCTATAGAACATTTCCGCCATGGGAAGGCCACTGAATTAAATCACTTTGCATACTCCATGTGGTTCAGCACTTCTTAGACTATATGGATTATGCAGAGGTTTTTTTTTTTTTTCTGTCACAGCATATCCTGTTCCACCCTGAGCAAAACAGTGAGAAATGAACATCAGTGAAGGTATGGAGAAAATACCTGATCTACAACTGATTCTGCATGTGAACTGTTTATCACGTTGAGTTGGGAGCTTTAATAGATGCACTGAACTGATCAATTTTTGACCCTCTTTAGGAAAAAAAAACCCAATAAGAAATTCGTAATTGGGAAAAACTGCCCAGTTTGAGAATTACAATAATGTTTCCAGCTGAGACAACTGGGTTTTTTCTTCTGAAGGAAGAAAATATTCCTGTAACTTAAACTTATTATCCACTTTTGTTTTGCAGATAGAAGGAGTGTGACACTTTTTTTGTTTATTTGTCTGTTTTAGTCACATGTCTGTTTCAATCACTTCAGTCATGTGAAGAGATATTCTTTATGGAATTCGATCACGTTAAAGAAATAGCATTGGTAAAAAAAGATTGGGAGCCATCATGATGTACTGGTTTGAGCATTGGACTATGATTCTGGAAGTCAGGGTTTGATTGCCCTCTTGACCATGGGAACCCACTGGGTGACTTTGAATAAGTCACACACTTTCAGCCCCAGACAATCCCTTGATAGGTCCGTTCACCTTAGGGTCTAACATAGAAACAACTTTCAGGCACAACAACGAAGTTTAAAAGACTGTTGTTCTGTGCCTTAAAGTTATTCCCGACTTATGGTGACCCCATCATGGAGTTTTCCTGGCAAGATTTGTTCAGAGGTTTGTCATTTACTTCTCCTGAAGCTGAGAGCATGACTCAAGGTCACCAAGTGAGCATCATGGCTGAGCCAGGGGTGGCAATAAATTCTCTTCATGAAACACTTGCAATTTTTTTTTCTTTCAGAGAAATTTGTTTTTCTTCATGGCCACCCCCTTTCCCTTCAGAAACCGATTCTCACAGGAGATGACCACTGAACATGGAAATTAATTCTAGGTAGAAGTAGTGCTCCCTAAAGTGGTGGAAAGTGTCCGCTTCTCTTCCCTCTGTGTCTTGGAGTGCTTGTTTTGTGACTGGTCATGAAAACGTGAGCCCAGACTTAATTTGCATGCATTTGTGAGGAAATCCAGTGGTTAGAGAAAAGAATATGCTAAACTGCTGGGAATATATAATCCCCTTAATGTCTAGTTTGAACCTAAAATTTAGTTTCCCGAAGCCTGAGTAACCCCACTGTGTTAGCTGGCATGCTATGCCAGCCAAAGTTGCTGTTTTAAGTGTTCGTTAGTGGGATAATTGCTAGTTGCTCGGAACATGTTTTCAAGTGATGAACAGAGTTAAATTTAAAGAAGAGTTCACACTACCAGTTTCTTTTGTGCATAACAGCATAGGAGTGGGGAACTTCTTGGGCTGGCCTTCCACATTTATATGACCTACTGACACAATATCTCCTTGCTCATAGTGTGAGGAATTTTATTTTCCATTATGTTTCATGGAGTGGGGTAGTTTTCTGTCTTCTCAAATCCATACTCTGCTTCTTCTTGAAAAACCCAACTACCACAATCACTACATTGCCTGTTATCTCTTGCCTGGAGCATTGTTTTATCCACAACATACTGCAATACTACAGCTTACAAAGAATACTTGGCTCCTTCTGTATATATTCAACTATAAGTTGACCTCATGTATAGGTTTTGGGGCCAAAATTATGGATTTTGTCATGACCTGTGGATAAGTCAAGGGTAAAACTTGGAGGCTCCTTCAGTGTGTGTATGTGTGCGCATAGCAAGAGGGATTCTAATAGAGGTTTTTTGATTCAGTGTTTCAACTTTGGTTTCACCTTTGACTCCCCAGACAGCAGCAGACATCATAAGCAGGAGAGGGAGAGGTTAAACAAACAAACAGAAACAACAATCAGTCACTCAGGACTCTTTCTGCTTGGCTCAAGAGAAAAAGAAACTCTCTCCCAACCACATGGAGAAATCTGAAACAGCTGCTATCACATTGCCATACTGACTCATTTATAAGTCGACCTGGGATTCTGAGATAAATTTTTGGACAAAAAAAAATTATAGACTAATATATACGATAGTGAGTGATAGCAATAATGCTCAGTTATTTGTTTTTGGGTTTTAAAAAATAGTTTCCTGACAACTGGGCAACCACATCTGGAAGACAATGCTTTTTACAAAGCCTTCTCCTGGTATCTGAACATCCCAAAGTGTTCCAAAGGAATTATTCTGGGGAGATATACATATGGGGATTTTGTGCGCACATAACACAAATGTTTTCTGCACAGAAAATGTGTATCTTGTGTAAAAGAAAAAGTGTGCACAGAATAATTCCCTCAATACACTTCTAGACATTCACAAATGTCCATTACAGTTTCAAAACTACTGAACAGGATGACAGCCATTGGTTTATTTAAAGATGATACACAGACAAAGACACAGACAGAAGCAGAGTATTTATCCATATAACATAAGTTATCTTCAGCAGAGATATGCTTACAGCAGTTTACCAGAAATATGAAGAGTAAAAATTAAACACTTAATGAAACAGAGAACATCATGGAAGAAGAAATAACCTTTAAAATCAAATTATTTTATTATGCCTGGAAGAAATGAGAAACTTTCAACTAGCTACAAATCAGACAGAACATGTAGATAGATACTTAGATAGATATACGAGTGTATATTATATATATATATACACATACACATAAACACACATATATATATACTATACTATGATAAGAATATAAGGTATTCTTATCGTACCTCATAAGAAGAATGTAGGGCCTCATGGAATTGTATTTGCTTGGAAAGATAGCCAATTTTAAGGATGTTGTATACTGGATAAAATTAAAGATAGTACATTCACTAAACAGCATGGATTACCTCACAGACTACCTGTTTTTTTCCTGTTCCCATATGGAGGATGTTGATTATACATGATTGTTTCTCCACACAGCAATGTGCAGTGTCTTGGACAAATACCTCTGGTACATCTGCATAAACAATGTCTGGAAGGAAGCTGCGAATTTACTTTTGAAGGTGACACAAGCATGGAACATCCTGAATACAGTGTTTGATGAATGATTAAATGGACTTCCAAAGAACTACACTCTTCATATATGCTAAATTTAAATTGACCCACCTCCACCATAAAAGTAGATTTAGGAAGTTTTGAAAAAGACTACCATGTCATTCTCTCTACTGAATGTTAGGCTAAATATAATTACCCATGAAACAACAAGGAGGAAAGTAATCTGATTTTTTTTTTTTTACAAGAACATGAGACTGACATTTTGTTAAATGACATATGTATCTGAAATGACAAGCTATAGACAGAAGATATAGAATAGAGTCTAACAGAGCTGTGCTATTTGAGGGTCTGATTACATTATAGAATGTATAATCTGTAGCAAGACCCAGTGCATGAATAAAGCTTTGTAAACCATCTCTAGATCAGTGCTGTTACTCTCATCTTTCCGTATACAGATTGAATATCCCTTATCAGGAATTACAAAATCCAAAATATTCCAAAATCAAACATTGTCCACATGGGTGGCTAAGATAATGACACATTTGCTTTCTGATGGCTGTGTACAAAAACTTTTGTTTCATGCACAGAATTATTAAAAATACTACATATACAATTATACTCAGGCTATTTTTATAAGGTATATATGAAACATCAATGAATTTCATGTTTAGACTGGGGTTCCATCCCCAAAATATCTCAGTATGTATACTGAAATATTCCAAAATTTTAAAAAAATCTAAATCCAAAACACTCCTGCTCCCAAGAATTTTGCATAAGGGATCCTCAGCATGTGCTCAAGTATATCTGACAGTATGAAAATATAAAGTTACCTTATTGGTTGTTATTATGTGCGTGCAAGTCAACTGTGACACGTGGTGATGCTATCATAGGAATTTCTTGACAAGATTTACTTAAGAGATTTGTCATTCCGTTCCTAAAGGATGAGAAAGTGTGATTTGGTCAAGGTCATCCAGTGGGTTTCCATGGCTGGTGAGATTCAAAGCCTTGTCTCCCAGAGTCCTAGTATAAGACCCAAAACACTAAACCACACTGGATCTCAAGCTTCCTGACACAGAGTCCATCTAACCTGATATGTATACTCTACCATGCCAACAACTCTCTGGGGTCTCATCCAGGCTCTGTAGCACGGACTGAACTCTGAACTTCTTTGTGCCAATAATATGCTCTACCACTGATCTTTGGCTGTTGCTCTCCTTTCTTTCTGAGGAATTCAACTGTGTGAAAAATATGTTGCTCTTGCTGAGAACTACAAAGGAGTTCTTTCTCCTTTCTTTTTCAGCAACAACTAGTAGTGCTGAACAAGTGATATGAGGAGAACTTGAAAAATAGATGATTTTGGATCAAAATTCCCTGAAACCCCTAGACAGGTAGCTTGGTCAGTAATTTTTCCAAGCTCTGGAAATGAGGTAGTTCTGCTCAGATTTTTACTGTCCACCTTCAAATGGCAGCTGGTGAAGTGGAACAAGGCCAGGAGAAATAATGACAATGTCCCTGCATGGTGTATGTTTACTAAACATTGCTATTGTTATTGTTGTTGAACGCTTTCAACGTGTTTCTGATTTATAGAGGCACAAGGTGAACCCATCATGGGTTTTTCTAGGCAAGATTTGTTCAGAGGAAGTTTGCCATTGGCTTCCCCAAGGTCACCCAAGGTTTCATGGCTGAATGGGGAACTGAACTCTGGTCTCTAGAGCCGTAGTCCACCGCTCAAACCACTATACCCTTCTGGCTCTCAAAACTGGGCATCTAAACATTACTGGGCAAAAAAAGGAGGCAACACACAGCTGCTGTTTTTGGCAGCAGCTCCACACCAATCACAATGGAGTTTACCAGACGGGAGGAATTTCTCTTTATTTCGAATGGAGCCAATTGGAGCCAATTCGTATTCACGTGAATTCGCTAGTTTAGCGAATTTATGTGAATTCCAGTTGCATTCAGAATGCATTCAGAATGACTTCCCATTACCCGAAAATGACCCCTCCCCCATTGCCTGAAATTGTGTGAGATGCTTTAGTACACAATAACGTAAAACCCATGATTGCATTCGGAATGACTTCCCTTTTGCCTGAAATTGAGATACTTTAATACGCAATAACATGAAACCCCATGATTGCATTTGGATTCCAATTGATTATACTTCCAATTTCTGTCGTCTGATAAACTCCAATGTCTTGATTTTGGATTTACTTGTGCATTTTTTTCAAGGGTTTGATAAATTAGAGGAGCAGATTATCCCTATTATATTTCTTTCTTTCTGATAAGGCAGTCTTTAAAATCAGCATAGTGGATAATAGCAGACAGTGACATTCTGGAGAAGCTGAGGAGTTGGGAAACTCTGTGCAATCATTTGAGGGATACAGACAGGAAAGCACTTCTGAAGATTAATGTCTGAGGAATCTTTGGTGCCACTTCAAGAAAGGTTTCTGGGTCAATCAAGGCAAGAAAAATATTGCTTCCTCTTTTTATAACAAAGAAAAAGGAAACATTACCCTATAATCTGGGCCTATACAACTTGTGACTCATCTGAACCAAAATAAGACCACCAGCTATGCATGGAGAGCCACCAGGGCTCTATAAATCTTGTGGCTTTATTGCATTCCTGCACAGCATGAACAAGGAAGCTAGTAGGACACTATTTAAGGTTGAGGGCTTCAGAGGGCTAGGTGGCTCATACATCATGTGGGCCTCCTGTCACCGAATGACTAAGCCATCAGCCCAGTGGATCCAAAAACCCCAACACTTCTGTGTTAATACTTTTGTTTATATATAATGTTTGTTGTCAGAGGGCTGTTTACACAAGTTGTACTGATCTCTCTGTTTCTGAATGTTATATCCAAGGGTTTCCTAGAGGTTCCCCTCACTTTCCCATATTGGTATGCAACATTTTCACAAATGGAACAACTGAAGGGGAGGGGGAATCTATGTTTTTGAATCAGGCATATATTTTACCAGGAAAAGGCCATTTACAGTCTCCATGAGGGTTGGGTCCAAGGCAATGTGGCAGAAATAGGTGGAACTATCTAATTGTGCCTTTTCACCATCCAGGGTTAATTTTTGACAATAAGCTGCTGAGTGATGCTAGATTGTGAAGGAAGAAAGGAATTTTTTTTAACACTGCTTTGGAATAATGTGCTTTACAGTGTTGTTTAATGGCATTTGAATGCCAGAAATAATAATTATTTCAGATTATACACGCTGGCTGACAAAACTTTGCCTCTTTCCAAAAAGACAACATATATTGCTTTTTTAAAAAATGAAGTAGAAAAGAATGGCTTAATTTAGCCTTTTTAACTCCCTGAGAAGAATCACTCGGTTTTTTTGTCTTTGATTTGTCTATTTTCCCATATGTTTTTAAAAATAAAATCTACAGACCTATAGTTTAATACTAAAATATGAAAGTTGGCTTTGGCATATGTTGTACACAGTTTCCTGTACTAATTTTGCAGGTCTGTTTGTTTTTCCATGTCAAAATACTCTGTTTCATTTGGCATTGTTGATACCAACAGCTGTTGGAATCTGTTTCCATATCAGTACCCAGCCACTTGGTAATGCTTCCTTCTGTTGTGGCAACATGTTGTTTGACTAAATTATAGCCTACCTTTCCAAAGAGACATTAATATAATGGGCCATTGGTATCCACTGAGGTTTGGTTCCAGGACTCCCTTTGGATACCAAAATCCATGGATGCTCAAATCCCATTATATACAATGGCATAGTAAAATGGTGTCCCTTATATAGAACGACAAATTCAAGTTTGCTTTTTGGAATTCCTTTAAAATTATTTTCAAGCCATGAATGGTTGAGTCCATGGATGCAGAATCCATTGATCCAATCATACATTGTTCCCTCATGCAAGATAGGACGGTCTGAGGAAGCAGGTTTGGGCCTCTTGTTCTTCAAACTGCCAAAAGAAAGAACAGGACAGGCATGTGTCAGTCCTTCAAATAAAATGTGAATATATAGCTATATGTAAAATCATTCTATATACTTGAATTGCTAGATCTCAGGGGCTTGCCTTGAGTCTCCAGTTTTAGTGAGTCATCTCCAAGCAGGAGATAAGGGTGCAAGTTCTCCAAGTTTGGGGACTCTGCACTGGGCAAAAGGGAGGGCTGAGTGCAAATCTCCAGCTCCACCTCATCTAACAGCTTGCCTTAATTTTGCAAGGCTTAACTGATCTGTTGTTGCAACATGCAAAGACTCTCCAGGGGACCTATGCAATGGCATCACTAGGGTTGGTGCCACCTGGTGCCGTAACACATGGTGTCAGCCCTGCTTTAACACCTTCCATACTACAGAGTCCTTTGTAATGTTTTTGTACAAATGTTACCCATACATTATAGTTCTAATATATCACTGAAGGTAATGGCAATAGTTGTGACATAAACAAATAGCAATTAAAATTATATTTTTAATTTGCAATCATATTCACAGCCTAAATGTATTTTACATTTAAATCTCAGGCCTCTTCTTTCTCCTCCCACTGAGACTCACCCCACTACCACCATCTCCAGCATTTTAAAGGGACTCACCACTAAGTAAGTGAGAAGGAAAAAATCCCTCCACTTCACCTTGATCTGAAAATAGCCCTTTAGGCTAAGATTTCAGTCTTAATTTATAAACAGTAAAACATGTTCTCTCCCTCACTCTCTTTCTTTTCTCTCTCTGTTTGCATGACATTACCAGAGGCCATCTCAAGGTCCCAAGTTTTGGCCCCAAAACCTCAGAGCCCGGGATGGTCCTGAACTGACAACTGGCAACAGTTGTATTTACTGCCAGCAAGGCATTGACAGATGCTTCTCCCTCTCTTGCCAATGTTAGAATGGTTCAATCTTGGTTATCCAATGAGTTTTGTGGCTCTGTTGGTACTGGAACCTGTATTTCTCACATCACAGTGTAACAAAGAATTGTGTCCTAAAGACTATATGTGGCCCTTTGGGGATTATAGTCTAATGACATCTTGATGACCACATGCTCCCTTTCCTGGTTCTATGCAAATATATGTGTATATATGACAAACTAGGGTGAGGATGCTGTGTTGCAAGCAAAGTAGCAAGCAAGAACCAGTTATTAATCATTTTGAATAACACCACTGAATAGGATGCCAAGTGGGATTTACAGCTTACTGGTGATATGAATGCATGTTTTTACATCCATTAACTGCCACACTAACTGAACACACACAATTGCACCTGATTTCAAAAGCTGAGCAGGGTCAGGTCTGGTTCGTAACTGCATCCGGGACCACCGACAAACACCAGTAGAGTTGCCAGACTGAAAATTGGAGATGGCTCCTGTACCTTCATGGTTGTGCAGAAGAGGATGTGTCAGCACATTTTACTTGTCATGCAACCAGGAAACAACACCTGCTGAAATCCCCCTTTCTACACAACCATTAAAAGTACAGGAGCCTTCTCTAATATTTATTCTGGCAATCCTGAAGATTAATGATCTCCAGGAAGGACTAGGAAAGAATCCTGCCTGAAATTTGGAATAATTACTAGCAATCAGAATAAAATAACCTGGAGCGATTAATATATGTCCTGAATCAGTATAAAGTAGCTTCCTGTGTTCCCATGTATCTTCCCCCATATTCAGTGTTGATTTCCATACTAGGGTAAAAGCTGCATAGACTCATACACCCATGAATGGATGGATACACACACACACATACACACACTAAGGAAACACGAGTGAGGTATAATGACAAATCCAGATTAACTGTTTTTCTAAAATGAAAATATTTTTGTTCTAATTTTCATACAGAAATTGCACTTGAATATTTTGCTTGTGAGCACCAAAATCATATTCATATGTGACTATCCAGATAGTTTCCAATTCCTCGTGTGTTTGGAAGGGGTGCTGAAAACATACATTCAGTCTCGTTTGTGCCCATTAACGTGAAACGAACAGCACTTCCTTCATATAAGACACAACACATATTGTGTTCAATAAGTTACACTGTGTGAGGAGGAAATACAGGAATAGCCTATAAGAAGGCATGTCCTGCAGGCAAGTATTATAGGAGCTTATACGAGATGATATTTTCATAAATTCTTCCTTTGGGAAACAGGCAAAGTAAACCATAGTAGTGTTGCTAAGCGGTCTGCTAAGTAGTGCTAAGCAGTGCTGGCACTGGTTCCGGGACAAGATGCATCATTCTGCCTCCTTCCTTAAATCTTCCTTCAAGCCAAACATTGCTACTTCCTTTTAAACAAGTTTTAAAGTGACTTAGGTTTAACTTGTAGCAGGGGAAGTTTGAAAACAAATAATAATGTTTAACAATGGGATGATTAATAAATCTATTAAAAGTAGTATTGTTAAGAAACACAAGTGAAAATAAACATGTTTTGTGCTTGTAGTATTATTCCAGTACTAATCAACTTTACTAGTATTAATATATAGCTTCCACCTCCTCCTCCTCCTCCATCCTGGGCATTTCACCTTCCTGTGGGAGGGAGAAAAAGATCAGGAATGGCAAAGCCTGGATGAGCACGTGTGCTCCTCTTCCAGCATTTCCTGTATTCGTGTTGTTTCCACTTTCATTTGGGTCTTGCACCCTTAACTCCTGCGAATGCAGAGGGCAGTCTATACTTTCATTGCTGCAAACTGAGTTTAAAATGCAAAAGTAGTTTGTACTCAGTTAACTCAATTGGGGGGAGGAGACTACTGCACTCTCTTCTAGCTTGTGCATTCTTCCTCATTAATAATATTTTCCATCCTGACTGTGATCTGATATTGCTTAGAACTTTATTGCACCCAAAAGGGCATTTCTTACACCTCAGCCAAATTAGTTATCTCCAACAAACAGGAATCCAGAGCTGAAAGACCCTGCACCAGCTTCATTGAGAGAGGAAATCAAACAAGATCGAACCCAGAGAGATGGCACCCTGAAGATTGCTGAAACCCAAATTGTTAAGTACCTTTTCGCAAGTTATTTGGAGCTGGGGAGGAGAAAACCCTTTACTTTTGTTCTTTAAATTAAACTTCCCCTTAATTAACTCTATATTCAGCATCAGAGCCTTTTTGAGTAAAAGAGTTTGATTTCACCAGGGTACTGGCGTTGCACACCCAAACCTGCCACCATCTTTAGTTGGGTGTGTCTTCACAGCTTCTAAGTTTTACCTTTGACTTATTCATGGGTCATATCAAAATCCATAATTTTGGCCCTAAAACCTGCCTTCAACTTACATATGAGGTCGACTTATAGTAGAATATATATGGTATTTAGGTTGCTTGATGGAAAGATGGACAGGGAGAAAACACCTAGCCAAGCTCACTGCAACGGTTCTTGCCTGTACAAAACATTGGTATTAAGCAGAGTGCAGCATGCCCCAATGCAATTTGAGCTTGTCAAAATATGTAGGATACTCTGGTAAGGTTAAAAAAAAGACTTATCTTTATTGTTGCAAGAAATCCATCAGACATAGGAAAGTAGATACACAAAAAGGTTACCTGTACTTTGGTAAGAGAGTTCCTAAGGCTGACTGTTATGTGTAGATGTGCTTCATAGATGCTTCCTTCTCAGATAAAGACTTGTAAAACAGTAACATAAACTTTTGGAGAGAAAGAGGAAAGTGACCTCTTGGCAAGAGTGACATATGCTGCATCTACACTGCAGAAATAATACAGTTTGACACTGCTTAAACTGCCATGGCTCAGTGCTATGGAATTCTAGGATTTGTAGTTTTGTGAGACATTTAGCTTTCTCTGTCAGAGAGCTCTGGTGCCACAACAAAGTACAGTTCCCAGAATTCCATCATTGAGCTATGGCAGTTTAGGTAGTGTCAAACTGGATTATTTCTGCAGTGTGGATGCAGCCATAGATCAGGGAACACAGAGATGAAAACAAGATATGCATTTCAAAGTTCCCTCTCTATCCCTAATTACTAAAACAAAAAACAAGTGTCGATGCCTCTTTGCATCGTTCTCTAGTGGCCTCACACTGATGTTGACCATTTGTTTGGGGACATCTTTGCAACAGGAAAGCTTCCTGAAAACCCTTAGGTTTTCCCAGCAATCAGGACTGCAGTTCATAAGGTGAGTTTATACGTGTTCCACTAGTTTCCTCATAGCAGACATGCTGCCAACGTATGGATTACAAAAGAGAGTGCCTGGCATGGGATTAGATCTTGAAAGTTTTGCTCCTGTGGACTACAGCCCCCAGAATCCTTCAGACCACACACCAGTGACCATGCTGGTTGATGGATTTTGGATGTTATCGTATAGAAAGTAATTCTTCTAGGTTTTGTTTTCTCCACATGATCTTAACTTCTTGTAGAATATCAACTGTAGTGGGGCTCATATGGCCACTTTTTCAAACAAAAAGCCAACCTCTTTGCTGTCTCCACAGTTCATTTCCTGGAACTCAGATTTACAGTTACAGTAATTTAGATTCCCTATAATTACCTGGCAGGGCCACACACATTTTTGTTTTAGGGTTTTGTTTTTTTTTTAATTTGCAAGAAATACAGTGCCAAAATTTGTCCACCAAATTTGCATGTGTTTTGTTCAGTATGAAAAAGGCCAGTATTAACAACTGGCAAGGTTGGCAGCTTACTAAATGCCATGCGTCAGTGAAGAGCATCTAGGCAGATTGATGGCAGCAGAGTCCTCTTCTTCCCAGATGCCTAGCATTGAATAAGAGATACCACTCCATACTGTACATCTTGCCCCACGTGTTCAGGAACATACCTGGTTTTTTCCTCCATAATGAAATCTAAAGGAAAGCATGTGTTTGGCCAAAAGATAGCAACAGTGAGCATAGAATAGTCTCAGTTAAAGAACAATACACATTTTTTTCATATTCTTTTAAAGCTTGTATTTCTGTCCCAAGAGTGTTTAGCATAATCCGATGATGCAAAAACAGATTATTTCTTTGGCTGGAAAATCTTTAAAATAAGAAAAGGGGCAAACCTAGCCAGATGAAAGCGGAGCAGGAAATTTGATTGGGATTTACACGCTGTATAAATGTTTTTGGTTCATAACTGAGGCTGAAATGTGTGTAAGTTGGAAGATGTAAGTGAACATCAAGAAGACGTTCTGGGCTTTGTGTTGTTGCTTCGTGAGATTTGTTCGTTCATTTCTGTGTGTATCTGGGTGTGTGGATGCAGCTGTGGTTTATACAGATTGACGTATTGAAGGCAAATATGTCAGCCACAGAAAACTGAAGATAGAACCAAGTAGGCCATGAAAGTGGTAGCAATGAACATTTAGTAGCTTTAGTTTGCAGGAGTTGGGTTACATTTTCCTTTCTTTTTATTTGACACTCCAGCTGCTGAAAAGAAACCATCTTACATGCATGCTTTAACTCCCAAGGCCCTCTCATTCCTGCTCCTAACTTATGTCATAAATATGAACATGTGTACTATTTCTGTAACAGAAATAAAAAGCAATGTGTCCCATCTGTGGCTTCTTCCAAATCAATTTTCTTTCAATTCTGGAATTGGATGATCTCATTTGGCTAGTGATAACCAAGCTTTCTGTGGCAAACTATACAGATCTGTCAACTGCTCATTTTCTTTTGGAAATAAGATCTCATTCTTGTATATTTAGCTCATTATGATTTGATATAACGTGAGTTGAAAGTTTATTTTAATTTTATATGGAAACCTGGACAGATGTACAGTCCAAGCTTATTGGTGTCCAAGTGGTAGACTAGCCGGGCTCCCTCCCCCTCCCCATGGTGGCGGGATGGAACGGGAAGCAAACTGACAGCCAATTATCCATATTCCTGTCTTGTCCCAGCTGAACTTTCCTGTAACTTTATTAAAAGCATCAGTTAGAAAGTCTGAGGTTTGAAATTGAATACTGAACATGCTTCTGTTTGGAGAAGCAAGGGGATAATGGAATATTCCACATGAAATCAATCTGAAATATTTAATTACATAATAAGGATCAATAAACCATTCATCAATGGCAGATTATTTTAGTGAGTCATGTGTCTTGTGACAGCCAGCATAGTGTAGTCATTTGAGGTTGGACTAAGGCTTTGGGAGGCCCAGATTCGAATCCCTGCTTGGCCATGGAAACTCACTCGGTGACCTTGAACAATTTGCATTCTCTCGCCCTTTTTTTCATGGGGTGCAAGTGTGGTATTTTTAGCTTTATTGTTGAGGATGTTAACAATTGTTTTAAAATTATTTTACACTTTTCATAATTCAATAGTGATACTATGACAGCTTCTTTAATTGTGTTTTAACTTCTCCATTCGCAGGTTTTTAGCTTTATTTTTTTCTTAGCCTTTTGGTAAGTTGCCTTTCTGCCATGCTGGATGAACGGTGGCATATCAATATAATTAATAAATAAATAAATAAATAAATAAAATGTGGACTGGAATAAGACCTATTGTGAAACATAATGAGTTCAAGAGATCTTATAAGCCACAGCTTTGGTGGCTGAAACAGAGGCTAAAAGTTCACCGACTCACTAATGCCAACATACTAAAGAGCTTTACTATGCTATTCAAATGCCAATTACTGCCTTCCGGTTTTCTTTCCTGCCATCATAGTTCCATGTAAAATCAAATTGTTTCATTCTGCTATTAATAGAATTTTTTTTTCTGATGGCTTCCTTTCTATAAAAAAAATTGGGATCCAGTAAACTATAAAAAGCTCTGATGGATAGCTAGCCTTCATTGTAAAAAAATTATACAAT
Organism: Urosaurus nigricauda; assembly: GCA_034509955.1. Taxonomy (NCBI): domain Eukaryota; kingdom Metazoa; phylum Chordata; class Lepidosauria; order Squamata; family Phrynosomatidae; genus Urosaurus; species Urosaurus nigricauda. The sequence goes on from JAOEGL010000201.1 coordinate 25,557, forward strand.
ACTGTTGGCCCTCCATATCCACAGATGCTGCATCCATGGATTCAACCATCCATGGCTTTAAAATAGTCAAAAGAAATTCCAGAACGCAAACCTTGATTTTATGTAAGGACACCATTTTACTCTACCCCATTGTATATAATGGGACTTGAACATCCAAGGAATTTGGTATCCACTGGAAGTCCTGGAACCAAACCCCAGCAGATACCAGGGCCTACTTTATACAGAATCAAAATCATGAACTGTCAGACCTGTCGTTGGAAAAGATTTTGCTTCTAATGACTTTTTTGTATTGTGCTAACTTTAAAAATGATTAAACCTCCAAGGGGAAAGTAGAAAAGGCTTGAGAACCTGCAAACTTCATTAATGTTTGGTACAGATTCAGCTGTCCAGAAGATTTAGCCTATGTGGAAAATACTACAGTGCCTTGTTGCAAAGAGAGACAGCTGGCCACTTGGCTTGATAATAGTTTCCCTGGAATGTGAACAAGCCTTTTAACTGTCTACTTAGTGAGTCCTATCAAATGTCCTGACTGATTGTGCTACAGATGCATTACATCAAATGCTCCCAGGTTTTTTTTATCAGTGCTTTCCTATGGATTCATAGGATTAAAGCTAGATGACTTTAGGATGAACAGCTATTGTTCCAGGATTTACAATACACAAATAAAAGCAGACACAAACATAAAGCATAAAACTCATTTTTCATTTTCAGACTCTTTCTCTCAGTTTCATGATCTTTAAGTGCCTTGGGCTTTTATGACAGATTTCTCAAAACAAGACAGAGGACCAGTTGGAATTTGATTGCTTAGTACCAACTAGAATAGAGCCAGTCAGCTGTTGTTGAATGGTGAATCAAAACAGAAGTAAATCTTATTTATTTAGGAGGTCTAGTTGCTAGTCAGGGCCAACCACAAAATTGAAGCCTGTGAACTGTATTCCACCATTAGGTGAATCAAGGACACTTTTAGGATTATATCCACCCAGAATTTCTCCCATGCTGGATGGGAGATTCTGTGACTGTTACTCAAAAAATATTAGTGTTTATACATTGTGGATGAGCCCATAGGGAAAAAAGGCACTTACATGCAAAGAAAATTAATCATTAAGTGATGTGGAGAAACAAATGGAAAATTGGTAAAGAAAGGAGGAAAGAGGATGAAAATATAGAATCATAGAGTTGGAAGAGACCACAAGGGCCAACCCCCCTGCCATGCAGGAACTCTCCATCAAAGCATCCCCGACAGATGGCTATCCAGCCTCTGCTTAAAGACCTCCAAGGAAGGAGACTCCACCACTTTCCAAGGGAGTGTGTTCCACTGTCGAACAGCCCTTACTGTCAGGAAGTTCCTCCTAATGTTGAGGTGGAATCTCTTTTCCTGCAGTTTGCGTCCATTATTTCGAGTATGCAAGAATAGGAAAGGAAAGCACTGTAAGCAAGGGAAGATCACTGTCTGGGATAAAGAGGTAGATTTCTTTGTGTATCTAGTGCTCTGAATCTATTACTTCATAGTCAAGAACAGCAGTCTATTTTCTCGTGTTGCACCAACCATATTATGCAAATCCCAACAAATTTTCCATGAGGTTTTGATTTCATTGGATTTTTGCTTATCATGACTTAGCCCCACAACACATAATGGTCCTTATCAAACGGAGCCTTACTGTTAGCAAAAGGTTCCTGGAGCATTCCTGAAGTGCTCGTTAATCATCATTGAGGCATCCCACTTCTCTCCGGTTCTCCTGAAAGCATTTGCAGAGCAGCATTTTTTAAATAATGAAGTTCCCGTTATTCAAAAAATGGTTGCTCCACAAACGTTTTCACAACGGGCGAAAAGTGGGACACCTCAATGATGATTAAGAAGTGCGACCGGCTATCCCATCTTCATGCTTCAGGAACATTCCAGGAACATTTTGCTAGTATTTTAGCAACGGTAAGTTCCTCTGTGTGAAAGAGTCCATAGTACTCTTTGCATCAATGTTCTCTGTCTCCTTCTTCTGACAGGACTCACTGATTTACAAACCATCAAGAGGGTAGAACACATATATTTGCAAATCTCAGTATTCTTGTGGATGGAGCTTGCATAAATTTAGGATGGAATGTAGTGTAGGAGAAATTTATTATGTTGTAAACATCCCTTATTTCCATAGACTCCTGCTTATTTTCTCAACATCCATCTTGGTTGCTGTTTGAATTGGAATGAAAGTGTTAATTTATCAATCAAAGGGAAGGACTCCACAGTAGATGTCTACTCATGGAATGGCAGAATCCATGAAGCCTGGAACTGATGATCTCTGTCCCTACAACAGCCCTCCATGCACCCCTGAAATTGGAACTAGATGACTAGAAATCCTTTATTAGCTAAAGCAAAAGGCTCCACAGCAGAGGGGAAGGTTCTATTGCCATGGCCAAGGAAACATTTGATTAGGCCCATTCTGAATAACAGAGTGATCTTTGGAATACATTGTGCATTACACAGACTGTAAAGAAATGTTAATATTACTCCTATCTCCCTGACTCATATCTCTACTGATGTATTTCCCACCCCACCCCACTGCACAAAAGGATTTGTATGTGTCACTGGGAAGACCTCCACACATGGTGATCTGTGTGCATGAAACAGCCATCATACATCAAACACCATCAAGCAATATTCATCTCATTATAACTGCAGTGCTTTTTTCAATGGAGAAAACATCCACACTTTACGCTGTATGAAGTGATGCATAGGTTTCAAATTGTATGAACTCAGATATATTCCTCATTTTGTCAATAGGCCCTTTATCATGAAGTTTTCAGTCTGCAGGTGGCATCTGCATTTCAAATTTTGTAATGTTTAGTGAGTTCCCAGTAAGCCGCCTAATGAACCAAAAGCTAATTTTATAATAAAGTAGAGCTTGGAACTAGCTAGTTGAAAATAACTGGTTAGCTGTAAGCATCCATAGTTCCTTTCCCTAATACTGTAGCAAGATATGATATGATATTCTAGTTATAGCATTTGCAAAATATATTCTGCCCTTTTACTGTGCAATGGTAAGTCCTAAACCACTGAGAGGTAACTGGCAATTATCCCCCCATTCCTTGTTTCCTCGTGGTTTTGATAAGAAAAGATTAAAAATGTACTGAAACTGCAGATCAGGAAAAAAAATATTATTATTCCATGGAAGCTCTACTGCAACCCCCAATGTCTCTACTGAGGATCCATCTACCGGCCACATGCATTGTTAATTGTTGGGAGCAGCTTCAATGCAAGTGTGACTTGAGGGAATTGGATGTTATGAGAAGTAACATGTTACGTTGATGTTGGAAAGGGTCTGCTTCTTCAATTTCCTTTCTGCTGCTTTTGTGCACTGCTGAGTAATCTTCAGCCTTAATTTTTTTAGCAGCTAATTTCCTTTTCTCTCTTTGAAACATGCTTATTCCTAACTGTCGGTGTGCGCCAAAAATATTACTGCCTTATGTCTAGGACAGAGACAAAAACATAACAAGGACACCGCAACCATCAAGGATGGTGGCAGACAAGTGGTGTTTGCATTTGTATGGACAAGGGCTTGAGGATAGCTTAGTGGTTCCATTAAGAATTCAGAAAGGAAAACAAGAACTGCACAGAACTTATGTACCAGGATTTCCTTTCACAGATGCTTAGTTTCAACACTGGGTCACCTGCATTCATTTTGCTTGGAGTTAGATCATGAATAATACTAGCATGTTTTACAAACTGTCTGGAAGATATCAAACTAGTAATCGGTCTAACACAAAATTCGGTATATGGAGAAACGTGCAGGAAGGGTGAAGGTCAGGTGCAGCAAAAACTTGCTGTGAGAGTACAGTTTCCCACATGAATGAACTGGATATGGCCTCTCATAGTAGTGCTTGCTCCTCACCTTCTTTGGGTAAAAAAGGGGAGGATATTCCTATCTTCTTTCTACAGTACCCAAAGTGCCCCCCCTTAGTTTACTGAAGAGCCTCTGAAAACCCCTGCCATGCTTTGTGGGGTGTAGACAGGATTGCTGAAGCCCAATAGCCAGCCGTGAAATGAAGACATTAGTACTGAGATTTGCCAGGGTCTTTTGGAGTTGAATATGAAGAAATATGCAAATTGGTAAAGGCTTCCAAAGCAAAGTCTGAAACAAAAGTCTCCTTTTGTACTGTCCAAATTCAATAGATGCAGCTATCATTAGGATGGAGAGACCATATTGTATCAGCCTCATGGTTAAATGTTAAAGATGAGGAGCTTTTCGGGGGGAAGAAAGTTAATAACCTTCA
>JAOEGL010000204.1:0-29547 GCA_034509955.1 Urosaurus nigricauda
CAATTTCCTTCCTTTTTTTGTGTTGCTATTGCTGGTTTTTTTTAAAAAAAATTATTAATAAAAGTCTCGGGTAAATCCAAAAGAGTTTGACTAGTTATTTTACAAACTAAAGGAAAAAATTGAGATGAGGATTAAGGTAAAGATTACTAGGAGAAATGAGGGTTCTATCACTAAATGTGAAAGGATTAAATTCACCACAAAAGAGGAAAAGAGTCTATCAGTATTTGGAAAGAACTAATGTAGATATAATATGTTTGCAAGAATCACATATTAAAAATAAAGACAAGAGACTAATTAAGAACAACAAATTAGGGAAAGAATTTATTAGCTCAATAGAAAAAAGTAAGAAAGGAGTAATTATATACGTAAAAAATTATTTAGATTCTAAAGAAATCTTCAAAGATAAGAATGGCTATTATTTGGGAATCGAGACGAGGTGGGGGGGGCAAGAAGATACTAATTGTGTGTGTGTATGGCCCCCAGGAAAACAAAAAAGTTTTCTATAATAAACTGAACGAAAGAATTTCAGAATTTGATTACAAACATGTTATTTTAGCAGGAGATTTTAATGGAGTGCTCGAACCGAAACTAGACAGAACATCAGGTAAGAAAATTAAAGAAAATCAGGGCAAACTGCCGAAAAGTTTTTTCCAAATGCTAGAGAGACTCTCGTTGATTGATGCATGGAGACATCTATATAATGATGAAAAATCATTTACATTCTATTCAGATAGGCGTGAATCACTATCCAGGATTGACTTATTCTTAGTATCTAGAGGGCTGATAAATGAGGTAACCAAAATGGAGAGCTTTAACAGGGAAATTTCAGACCATAATCCTATAGTATTAACTATGAAAGAAACTAGAAAAGAAATGAGATGGAGATTAAATGAAGATTTGCTTAAAAATGAAGAAGTGATAGAAAAAGGAAAAGAGATGATAAAATTATTTTTTAAAGAAAACATGGACAAAGGAATCAAACTATCAACTGTGTGGGATGCATGCAAGGCGGTAGAGGATTTTTTACCCAGCAGAATATAATTTACCAAGAAAAAAAAAAAAACAAAAACAGAAAGAATGAAAGGGTTAAACAAAGCACTGAAAGAGAAAGAGGCGATATTGGTAAAATATCCCCAAAATAAAAAAGTGCAAAAAGAGATCAAAATACTTCATAAACAACTGGAAATAGAGGCAGTTACAGAATTAGAGAAAAAATTAAAGATGGTAAAACAAAAAAACTTCGAATATGCAAATAAAGCAGGGAAATGGTTGTCGTATAAATTAAAGAAAGAGAAAGAAAGCAAACTTATTAATAAGATCAAAAAAGGTGACATAATAGTTTCACAGCAGGAAGAAATAGAAGAGGTCTTTACCGAATTCTATGCAAATCTATATAAAAGACAGGATACAGAAGAAACAATAATTAAAGATTTCCTAAATAACAGCCAGATTCAAACCTTCTCAGAAGAACAATTAAAAAGACTAAATCACGAGATAACAAACAAAGAAATAAGAGAGGCAATTGGTCAAAGCAAATTAAACAAATCACCAGGAAATGATGGATTAACAACATTGTTTTACAAAACCTTTGTGGAGGAATTAGCAGAACCACTACAGAAAGTTATGAACGAAATATTAACAGGAGAAATACCAAATTCATGGAAAGAAGCAGTTATAACTATAATACCAAAAGAAGAGAAAGATCCATTGGACCCAACCAATTATAGACCGATATCCTTGCTCAATAATGATTATAAAATCTTTACAACAATATTAGCAAATAGACTAAAGAGCTGCCTCCAAGAGACAATTGATGAGGATCAAAGGGGTTTTTTACCGAAAAGATATATGAGGGAAAATTTAAGAATAGTTATAGATACATTAGAATATTATGAACGTCACAATGAGAAAAAATTAGGATTACTGTTCTTAGATTTGGAAAAGGCCTTCGATTCTGTAAATTGGAAGATGCTGTTAGATTTATCAAAGAAAATTATGGGTAAAGACAATTTTACAAAATGGCTAGAAAGCATTTACTGTAACCAAAAAGCGCAAGTTAAAATAAATGGAAGAAAATCCAAATTTATGAATATCGAAAGAGGAATGAGGCAAGGTTGCCCACTCTCCCCATTACTCTTTTTATTGGTTGTTGAATTGCTTATTAAAGAAATAAAACTAAGTAAAGAAATTACAGGAGTTAAAATTAAGAGACATGAATATAAAATCAGAGCTTTTGCAGACGACCTAATAATAATAATGGAAGACCCAAGCAATAATATAGAAAGAATTCTAGAACATCTAAATAAATTTGGTTTGGTAACAGGATGCAAAATAAATAAGGAAAAATCAGTAATTTTAACTAAAAATATGAGAAAGGAAGAAGAAAAAGAAGTAGAAAATAAAGCAGGAATTAAAATAGGGAAAAAAGTTAAATACTTAGGAATTCAAATTACAAAGAGAACCACAGAGTTGTTTGAAAATAACTACAAGGCGTTGTGGACAAAAATAAGAAATGATTTAATAAGGTGGAATAAACTAAATATTTCGATAATGGGAAGAGTGGCCACGATAAAAATGAATATACTTCCAAGGATTTTATTCCTCTTTCAGATGATCCCAATTATAATTGCGGATAAACCATTTAAAGATTGGCATAAGGACATTGCTCAGTTCATTTGGAGGGGGAGGAAACCACGAGTGAAACTAAAAATCCTACAAGATGCCAGGGAGAGAGGAGGACTGAGCTTACCAAATTTAAAACTGTATTATGAGTCCTGTGGTCTTGTATGGATTAAAGAGTGGGTTACGCTGGTAGACAACAGACTGTTAGATTTAGAAAGCGATGGTATGAATTTCGGATGGCACGCCTATTTGATTTATGAGAAAGATAAGAAAAATCCAATATTTACAAACCATATTATTAGGAAAGCTTTGAAGAAAGTATGGGATAAATATAAAAGAAGAATTATAGTGGGTTTGGAAAGATGGATATCCCCACATGAAGCATTTTTTAAAAAAGAAACGATTAAGGACAATAAATGGTATACTTATAATGATATCTTGGAGGAAAAAGAGAGGAAATGGACCTTAAAAACTAGAGAAACACTGAATGAAGAAGGATGGAACATCTCCTGGTTTATGCATAGACAATTGCATGAAAGATTTAGAATGGACCAAAAGTTGTATGGGGAGATAACAGGTAAGGATGAATCAGAACTTGGTAAGATCTTAATTAGAGAAGAAAAAAACCTAATAAAGAAATTCTATGGGACGCTGCTCAAATACGAAATGGAAGATGAAGTGGTCAAAGAACAAATGATAAATTGGGCGAGAAAAATAGGTCACTCTATTCAGTTTGAGCAGTGGGAGAAAGTCTGGGGAAACATCTACAAACATACGGTATCTCAAAGTCTCAGGGAAAATTTCTATAAGATGTTTTACTTTTGGTATTTGTCTCCAGAGAGAATAACAAAAATGAGGTGGGGACGTTTTTTCATTGCTGGTGGTCTTGCAAAAAGGTAAAAAATTACTGGATGTTGGTTAAGAAAACAATTGATAAGGTCTTGAATATAAATCTAAAACTAAAACCAGAAATCTTCCTCCTAGGGATATTAGAGGGTGATATAGAAAACAAATTCGGAAAAAAATTATTTTATATGATCTCTCTTGCAAGAATATGTCTGGCCCAGAAATGGAAAGAGAAAGAGACCCCAAATAGGGATGATTGGATGCTCAAGCTATATGATGGAATGATGATGGACAAGTTGACACAACTATTAAGAGGTAAAACAGAAGAGACGTTTTCAAAGGAATGGAGGAGGGTAATGGAATGGATGGAAGAAGAGAGGAATAACTAATCTTATATAAGATGTATCCGACAACAGATTTGTTTTTTTATAAGAAAGTCAATTAGACACATACATAAAAAAGACAAATATTGGTAGATAGGAAGTCACTTTTAGAATGAATGAATGGAAGTAAGAAGAAAGATTGAATGAGTGAAGAGAAGAAGAAAGAGTATGAGGAGGAGAAAGAATGTTTAGAAGAAGATAGATGGATGTATAGTATAATAGTATAGTATAGTACGGTAAGGTATAAGGGGATAATGAATGATAAGAGAATAAGAAGGTGGTGGTATGAATGAGAATAGATAAAGATAGGTAGTTTTAAGAATTGGAAATATATCTGATTCTTTGATTTGCTTTGTTCCATGGATTGTATTGCGAATGTGATGATTGGAAGTTAATTGTACGAATATAATGTTTTTTAAATAATAAAACTTATTTAAAAAAAGATTCATATATTGATTAATGATTATTATACAATACATAAATCTGTAGATATATTTTCTACATTCTATTCCAATTTAGGACGTAGCCTCTGGGCTTCGAACCCCAAACCCTGAGTCTGGCCTCGACTCCCTCCGGCCAATGGGGTCCCAAGGGAATCGGGGCCAAGGACAAGGCTTGGGTTTTGACACCCAAAGGCTCCATCTCAGCTGCTGGGCTGGAACTGGGACCTTTTCCTCTGGCCAACGGGGTTCCAAGGGAGTCGTGGCCAGGGCCGGAGCTTGGATTTCAAAGCTCAAAGACTCCATTCCGGCTGTGGGGCCTGGGAATGGGGCTGTGAAAGCTAAGCCTCGGCCCTGGATCCCCAACTCCCTTGGAACTCCATTGGCCAGAGGGAGCTGGCCAGGTCCAGCAGCCAGCAGTCCAAGTATAGTATTGTTATCATGATATAATTCAGAAAAATGAAAAAGTGAGGAAGAAGATTTGGTAACAAATTTGATTACAGCAGCGAGTTTAATTATAGCAAGATGTTGGAAAACAAAAATAACTGTATAATAGGAGGAGTGATATAAAGAGGTATGGAAATTAGCAATTAATGATAAATTGACATGTGGATTGAAAGTAAAAAAAGGGATTGTGGAAAAGAAATGACTTTGGTGGAATTTGGAAAGAATTAATTGAAAAAGTGTTGAGAAAAGAAGATGGAAGATTACCTCCATGAGAGGAATTGAGATTTTGGATGGAATATGAGGGTGAAAATGGCTCCAGGGAAGGGGAGCACTGAGATGGGATAGAAAAGATATTTAGATAAATTGGAATAGAATGTAGCAAATATATCTAGAGATTTATGTATTGTATAATAATCAATAATCAATCTATGAAAATGAATCTCAATAAAATTATTTTTAAAAAAGAGGCTCTGTCCTGGCTACTAGACCTAAGGATGGGGCTCCGAGACTCAAGCCTCAGCCACAGTCCCAGCCACAGCACTGGCCCTGGCCCTGGCTGACTGGGTGGCAGAGTACACACCCACAGTCAAGCCGTGGCAGAAGGGAAGGAGGAAGAAGGGAAGGAGAGACGGAGGAGGGAGAAGGGGAAGAGGGAGGGAGGGAGGGAGGGAGGGAGGGAGGGGAGGGGAGGGGAGGGAGTTTTCCCCCAAGGGCACTTTGTTATGGGGGACAGTATGGGCTTGCCATCCTCGGATGTTCAAATCCACGTGGTCGTGCCACCATTAAGGGCACGACTTGAGCAGATGTGGATGTTGGTGGAGCAGATGTGGAGCAGATGTGGATGCGCGGGGGGGGCAGGTGGAACGGATCCCCCGCGTATACCGAGGGCCTACTGTATATACAAAATGGATTTTGCCAATTCTCCCACAGCTTTTCAACAACAGGAAAACCCATCCCTGGTTGGATCATTGTTCCTCCCTCCCTCCTTCATTGTTGTTATAATGGTCTTATGGCCTCTTGCGGGATGGATTCTTGTCTTGTAGTTGCTGAATTTGCAGGGAGGCTCCGCATGTGGTTGGTGGTGCTTCTTCTACCAGTGTTCAAACGTGGAGTCCCACTGCCACCTGCCTCGCCCTGCAAATAAAGGAAGGGATCAGGGAAAGGGCTCAGTCCCTTTTGCAAGACACCCAGGAGTTGAGTAAGTTTGCTGTTGTTGTTGTTTTTTCCTGAACAAGATTGCATGCAACCTTTGGGGTTCTGCCAGAGCTATAAAGGGCATTTCTGCCAGAATAAACCAGTAAGGACAATCTGCTGAAGAATGCTTAAGTAACATGCAATTGCCATGCTGTTTAATGGGTTGCTTGTGTGATGCATCAAAGAGGCAATTGCATTTTTATCATTTTGCTGAGATTTTTTTTAGTCTTATGAAGCATAATTTATACAATTATACAATAGATGACTACACACAAATTCAGTTATTTCTTCCTGCTATTGATATTCCAAGGGTGTATCTACACTGTAGAAATGAAGCAGTTCGACACCACTTTAACAGCCATGACACAATAGCAATAGCAGGTACGTTTCCATACTGCTTCTCAGTGCACTGAAGCACTCCTTAAGCAGTTTAGAAAGTTCAAGCTAATGGTCGCCAGCAAGGTGGGCACTCCTTTTAGGGACCTAAAAGGATTCTGGATTGGTCATTTTGTGAAATATTTAGCCTTCCCTTTCACAGACTTCTGGTGCTCCACCAAACTACAAATCTCAGGATTCTATAGCATTCAGTCATGGATATTAAAAATGGCATCCAAAACACTTGATTTGGGCAGTGTGGCAGCATGCAAGGCCCCCAAAAGCCTGAAACCTCAATAACTTCAGTAGCCTTTCTTTTCATATACACTGGGCAAGGCAGTTGAAATCTCTTCTTCTGCACAAGCATTAAAGGAAGAGGAGCCCTCTCCCGTTTTCACTCCAGCCACCCGACAGAACAAGGACATGGGAAAGGGCCTTCTTTTCTGTGGCTCCCTCAATGTGAAATTCTAAAGACGCATCTCTTCCAGCAGGCCTTTCCTGAAACCTCTTAGATTCCGGCTCCAAAACGGAATGAATTAATCTAATCTGACCCCTTCCTTGGTGCTATCCCCTTCCTCGTTTTAGAACTGTTCAAGATATTTTATGTTTTAATCTGTTGTGGTTTTAAATCATTGTTAACTCAATTCATTTTTAAGGGGTGAGTGGCAGGGAATGGGCTGTTGTATTATTTTAATTTGTATGTTTTAATCTTATTGTACCCCGCTACAATTGAGTTCTACACAGGAGCAGACTAGAAACAGATGATGATGATGATTCCCTCTCTTTGGATATCTGACTTTATTAGCGTGAATTAACAGGAGGTGCTGTGTGTCAGCTTCTACCTGGTCTCTGCCCTCCACGACTAAAGTGTCTTCTGTTTGGGTGGTCATAATTGCCGCTTTGGTTTCCATGCATCTGGGGAGGAGGAGACTGGTGGACCTTTGGAGGAGGACCATGAGGTGTCTGAGGGACTACCGATTCCTGGCTGGTCACATAAGGCTCTGGCTGAGATGGCTCCTTAATTCCCAGAAGATCCTCCGCCTTTGTCTATTCATATCAAGAGCAAAAGAGCATGGAGAGAGAGAAGTTAGTAGAAAACTTGAGAGGAAACAGTCCAAAAAGGTTTCTGCTTCCTGACTGAGCTACTGAAGGCAGGATAGGAATGGAGGGGGGTGGTTTCCCTAGATTCCCCCCTCCCCATATGTGGAGGATGCAGTAAATTCACTCTAGGTTCTAATCTGAATTCCAGAGGAACTCTCAAAGATACTACACCCAATGCAAGGAAAGCACTCGGGACAGTCTTTTAAACTTGGGACTAAAGCCCAGGGCAGATTCATTGCCAGCTGGCATGAATGCTCCTGGGTCTACATTCCCTTGGACACTGGTCTCTCATTTTAGTCCAGAGTCCTAGTTTAACGCTTAAACAGTCAGGATGGAGGAAAGGAGACAAAGGGAACCCTTTTTATTCCTTCTTTCTTTCAAAGAACAAGCAATAAAGTAGCATTAACAATACCCATCCTAGATCCTATATCTTAAAGGTATAGATATTCTGTGCACCAGCAGCCCCCACAAAAGAGCAGCACAACATAGCCATAACTCCCAAGGTCGAAGCTTCCGGGACACTCTCCCCTCCTTTTATCTTCTTCCATATTTCTGCCTTTACTTTTTAAAGCCTCTTCTATGCAGTGCAGTTGAAAACAAAAGAGATTGCTAATCAGATGAGAAAACTAGTGTTCACCATCCCCCGGCAGGTCCCTACATTAAGCTCCCAGTTTTGAATCATCACTGCAACACTCATGGTCTGACCTCCTTTATTGTCATTGGGGAGGAATAAGTAACTGTCTTTGCAAGATAGCCAGATGCAAACATGCTGCCCAAACTTAAAAGACCACAGCAAGTGCATGAGGCTTCTTCTGTACCTTGTCAGTTTGTTCCAGGTCATGGCCTGATTCGATGAGCTTCCAGCGCCTTTGACCTTGATCGGTAATCACCCGCAGGAAAAGTGGGTCATCCTCATCCTCCGATTCCCATTCGAGAACAAAATGGTCTTCTTTGTCTCGGGAGTTCCGAGAAAATCTGTCCATTTGAACAAAGAGTAGAAAGATGAGGTGGTGCCCCTTTTCCATATTGTAGGTTTTGTCCTAAGGCCAAGAACCTATTGGGAAAAGTCTCCTAGACTCACTTAGCTCTTTCCTTTGGCTTTGGAGGAATTTTTTTCTCTTCCTCGTATGGGCAAGGGTTGTTTTTGTTGACCTTGATGGGCCTTGACCAATCGATGAATGGACCTCTCTTCTTTTTCCATCCTTTGAATGGAAAACAGTTATTAAATTTATATATATATATCATTTCTAAATCATGTCCCCCAGGAAGCCCTCCTGTGAAAAATGCACCCCGGCATCCGCATTAAATTGCAAGCTACCCTTCCTCAGAGGCTTCTGGAGATCACAGTTTGCCTTTTTTCTTCCTTCCCAAAATTTTAGGGTGGCCAGAGGAGAATTTGTGGTTTACAAGCCTCCATGGTCTACCAATGAGCATCCTGGAGCATGGTGTCAATTGTGAAAACACAGGTACATATTTGGCATAATTTCTGCCAGTTAAAGGATTCCAACTTAGCTGTCATAGTAACACCGTTGTGGAACCTCAAAGCTCAGCCAAGGAATCAACCTGGGAATTCAAATAGGTATTGGAGAGGTTGCTTCAAACCTCTGCCACATAGAGCTCCAAAGACTTCTCCACCCGATGGCTGAAGGAGCACAGGTCCTTTATTTACCTTCTCCTGGGTTGTCGTGTGTCACCTGCACTTCATTTTCGTTCACAACAGACACACAGCTGTTATGAGCCACGGACATGTCTAGCAGTTCAGACTCTCGGGAGACGGACTCGAGACTGGAGCTGGGAAAGAAAGAGCCAGGATGCTTAGTGCCCTGGGATGGGGCACTGAGTAGTCCTATCACCTGCAACCTGTCCATGCAAGCTTATCTGCCCCGAAAAGACTCCTAAGTAACCAACAACCACTGTAACAGAGTCACACACCCCACCCTGGAAGCTCAGATGTTGCACCTCTGCTTTCCGAACCAGCAAGAAGGAACTAAAAGCTTGCTTTTTTCCCTCTAAAACTCTTTGGGAGAACTAAAGACAAAACAATTAGCTTATCTTCTGTGCTTTCCTTCCCATGGAATCATGGAACTGGCTGTTAACAAAGCATATTTAGAATCCTCAGCCATTAACTCTAAACTGCCTCACTAGACTGCATATCCCAGGATGCCATAGGATGTTCCAATCTCTGATATTTCAGTTTTCCAGTTTCCATCCATAACTACTCCCCAGCTGTAGGAGTTGTTGCTCTTGTTGCATGCCTTCAAACTTTTCTGACTGATGGCGATCTTAAGTTAAACCTATCCCAAGGTTTTCCTGACAAGCTTCTTCAGAGGGACTTTGCCATTGCTATCATCTGAGGTCACTTTCCCTAGGCCGCCCAGTGGGTTTCATGGCTCAACTGGGAATTGAACCTTGGTCTCCAGAGTCATAGTCCAACATTCAAACACTAAACCACATTGACTGTAGGACTAGGACAGAATGAAGCCATGGCTAGTCAGGATAGTTCGACCCATCAATTGACTCATGATCCATCTACCTCTCTTGTAAGACTGGTGGGGCAAACTGTGGCCCTGAAGAAGTTCCTGGAAAACCACTTCCATCTGATATTACATTGGCTGTGTTACATCTGCCAGGAATACACTATGAGGAAACCTGCGACTCCCTTAGAAATCGATCACATCACATTGTGCAAAGGTGCTTTGAGACTTTTTGTTAGCATCACTATCTTTTCAGTTGACTAGATGAGTTAAGGATACATTGGATCCTGATGAGATGCTGGAATAGGGGAGAAAGAAAGAAAGATACCAGCACCTCTGCTATGGGCTATCGAATTGAATACCAACCTCCTGTCTTTGGAGTTTGTGAAGCCTTCGGTTGGGCTCATGTGGATGCTCAGGGACTCCCCTTCCAGCTTTGGCCTCATATCATTCAAGTCCTCCCTCTCGTTCTCGGAGCCTGATGATCTGTCCAGCTCTCTCTCCATGTTGAGGTCTGGCTCGCTAAGCATAGCCTGAAGCTGGAGAAACAAAGAAGCGTCAGTAAAATAGCTTTCAGAAGGTGCTACTCCACTGCTTAGCCTCTTACGCTTGGTGGCCCAAAGGAGAAACTATCCTAGGTTTTTTTTGGCAAGTTTTGTTCAGAGGAAGTTTGTCATTGCCTTCCTCTGAGGCTGAGAGAGCGTGATTTGTCCAAGTTTACCCACAAAGTTTCCATGGCGAAGTGCAGATTTCAATCAACCTTCTCTTGGGCTTCAACAGATTAAAGTGTTTCCCGCATGTTTGCAAGAATACCTTTGCCCCCATGGGAACTAGGAACTTAAATTTTATAGGTATTTCAAGACTTCAGTGGCTTGGGAAGCTATTGATTGCTTCCCATGTACCCATCTGCCTGAGGACTAAAGTCTTTTGCAGGGGGCCTCCTCCATGCTCCACCAGTGAGAGCTGTACATTTTAGGTGGATGGGAGAGAGGACCTTTTGTGCTGGGGCACCTTTAGGGGTCCAATTGGCACCAACACCGATTTGATAAAACATGGCTTTTTGCAAGAGCTTTCCCAGTGCCACTGGATTGAATTCACACTTCTACATGTCTTTGGCTATTGTTTTTATTTTATTTTTTTTGAAAACTTTGTCGGCTCTTCTGTTTTAATTTGCCTTATTTTTGGAAGATAGATTTAACCTACTAAATTTCACTTTTGTTTTAATTCACAACACATCTGGTAGCTCCTCTAAAAGAAGTTGAAGCATAAACTTTTGTAGACTTGGGCCCAGTACAGAGTTAGTACTAATTAGTAACAGTGACTTTCTGGGGACATTACTGGATGGATTGGAGAGAACTCAGAACGCGTTGGAAATTAGGGCTCGGGAGAGTGGAGTGTCGGCATGCTCTGGGCTCTCCCGGAGCCACATTGGGCACGCGTGCATTGAGACGGTTCACGTGCTGATGACATGCCTTTTGCATCCTGTCCAAATGGCAAGGCGCAAGAGATATCACCAAGCTACTTCAGGGAGCTTTGGGCATCTTAGCAACCGCGTGGAAAGCTGCTGTGTTTTGTGGCTCCCTTTTGGAGCATGTTGTTGCCAGCACCGTGAGGTCGCCGTGGCAAGGATGCTGGGCAGAAAGGGGTGGCGTCTCACCACTCCTTCCTGCCCATCTGTACAGCCCCTTGTTCTCCTTTCTCAGATGCATGGATCCCTCCTGAGCACCCTCTCACTCCATGCATCTGTGGAAGGAGATCAAGTCTACAAAAGCTGATGCTACAACTTCTTTTGCAGGCACAAGACCTGGTCCAGCACCTCTTGGTTTCTCCGTTGAGTTTTCGGCACAACTCACCAAATAAAACATGGCTTTTCCCTTTCTGCTGCAATTGGACTTAATCCCCATTTGTGCATGTGTTTGGCTTCAAATTGTTTTAAAAGGCTGGGGGCTCTTCTGTTTTAATTTGCCATATTTCTGAAAATAGGTTTAGCCCACTTAAATCACTCTTGTTTAAATTTACAAAGGGATCTTGTGGCACCTCCGAGATTTTCTCTTGCAAATGCTCTTTTGCCTCCTTCCTTTGCTTGACCGAATTCCTCATGTATTCAAGCTGAGCTTGGAGCTGCTTCTCCTGTGACATTTTGACTGTCTCATTTGGCAGGATCTTTGGATGGGAAAATACACAAAAACAAAATAAAATTCCATATATATTTAAAGAAGTCCCCTACCAGAGCAAGGGAAGCAAAGGTAAGAAGGTGAGTTTCTGAACCTGATGTGAACATTATTTTTTTAGGGGAGGGGGAGGGATGTTATAGCTGACAGATCTGGTTCACATGATCATGATGGTATTACTGGTTGTTTGTTTAGAATAGAAACTCCACAATGCATGATCTGTGATTGCACAGTTTTTCTCCCTCTCATTCTGAATTATTAAGTATAACAAGGAGAAGTAACAGTTCCATAAAGAAAACGATGCAATATACAAATAAATGAGTTTTGACAACGATCTCCAAATCAACTAAAAGATCAAAACCCAGCAAGACAAATAATTTGGACCGGTGTACGATTCTCCAAATAGATGCAGCATTTTTAAAGGGAAATGTGCCTGTTTTTGTTTACATATGCATTGCAGATATCCCAAATCCCTAACAAAAAATTAGAGACTCAAATATTCCCTTGTATCTGTTACCTAGTTGTGTTTTTATTTTTCTTGGGAATTCACTTGCTATTATTATTATTATTATTATTATTATTATTATTCCTGTATAAAGGTGGTATTTAAATAAACCTGACTTGCCTCGTAAAATTCATGGCATGGCTCTCACTAAAGACAAAGGTCTGTTCCCTATTGTCTCTAACCCCCTAGTGGCTTCCATCCTAGTGGGACAGTGAATCCACATTCGTTCCCCTGACTCAGAAACCACCTCTCACCCATACAAACTTATACATTAAATGGCATCCCCATTGAAGTCAATGGGATATAGAACTGCAGGGTTAGGCTCTGAATTTGGCCACAAAGACAATGCAGCCAATTGCCTGGACCACAAGGATCAGGAATTTCAATTATTGCTCCAAGCTAGTCTAGAAACTTTCTTTTCTTTGCACCAGATGCAAACATCCTGCCCCAACTCAAACACCAAGGGCTTCTTTTGTACCTGGTCAGCTAGTGTCAGGTCGTGGTCAGATGGGATCAGCTGCCAGTTACTGTAGCCACACTTGTCCCTTTCCAGCATCACATGGGAGTCTCCCTCCAAGCCCTGGCTGAGTTCATGAAGGGCTGCTTCCACTCGGCAGGTTAGACAAAACCTGTCCATTGGACCAAAGAGGAAAAAGATGAGGTGGTGCCCCTTTGCCATATTGTGGCTTTTCTCCTAAGGACAAGAACCTACTGGATAAAGTCTCCCAGACTCACTTGGCTCTATTCTTTGGGTCCTCCAGCACCCTCAAAGGATCTATATATCCGGTAGGGCCTTTGGTTTTGGACAAATTGGTAAAGGGATTTTTCTCCTTTTCCGGTCCATTGGCTGTAAAACATTTTTAAATAAATTTTATTGATTCATATTTGAATATAAATGATTAAAAAACTGTGACATCTATAAAACATAAAGCATTTTTATCCCAGTTCCCATTCCTTCATAATTTTTTTGCATTCTTTCATTCACAGGTTTCTTTTTCTCTACTTCCCTTCCCCCTAATTCCCAAAGAAATTTATCTAGATTACTATCTTATCTTTTTCTGTGGCATTGTATGACCACAGAAATATTCTTCTCTTACCTCCCGTGCTTATAACTTTAATCAACAACAACAACAAAAAATCCTTTGAAGAGGTTTAAAGAATTGCTAAATCCAGATCAGGGTGCACATGGTAATATTACATAGTATTTTGCAACTTAGTAATCTTTTCTCTCCCTCCCCCCCCCCCCCCCCCCCGCATGATTTCCCTTTATTTATCCATGGATTTGTAAGCTTTCAAATTTTTTCCACAATTTACTGGAATTTCTACAGTTGAAACTAAACATCTTTATCACGATCAAATATTTTCACTTAGGCTTGTTGCCAAAGTTGCCACCTTCTCCCATTTCTGTGCCATAGACATCAATACCTTTTCCCATCCTTCTCTCCATTTGAAATTACTTTCATGTTTCAGTTTGGATGAGAATCAGTTTAATTCTATCATTTCCTATAGTTTAGCAAACCACTCTTCCATATCTATTTTCTTATCAATTTTCCAGTACCTGGCATAAAGAGATCTGGCAGCTGTTAACATTTAAAACACAGTTTTACAAAACTTTTTTTCTTGATCTTCCTGGGATATATTTAATAACATAACCTCACCTTCAAGTTTTAATTTGATTCCCAGAATATTATAAAATTTCCCTTTGTATTTCTTTCCAAAATTTACAGGCTCTATTGCAAGACCACCACAAATGATAATAGGTTGTATTTCCAACATTCTCGCTTACCAGTATTATATAACCTAGTTATTTTATCTGGGATAGATGCCATCTATACAGAATTTGATCTTAGTTCTCCTTCACATTTTGGGATAGGGAGTATTTTAACCTTCTGTTCCAGGATTTCTCCCATTGTTCTAGTTCAATCACCCTCCAACAATTTGGCTCCCTTTTGATCATGGCATCTTTTACTATTTGATCCTCCGTCTTCCATTTTAGTAGCTTCTTGTATACCTTAGAGAGCATCTTTTGGTCTGATAACAATAAAATATCTTCCATGTTAGTATTAGAATTTCAGAACCCTCTTTGTTTCTTTTTATACCTCTTTGTTGGTTTTATACCTCTAATAGAATTGACTGTATAGAAACCAATTTATATTCCCATTTTCCTCTTTTAACTTTTCATAAGACAAAAAATGTCATATTTTTTCTTTATGAGGAGATGGAAAATCTCTTTCCTTTTGTTTTTTCGTACAGACCTTTAACATTCCACGATAATATGTGTAAATTCTGAGTTTGCTGGCCCATTTACTCTGCTTTGCAAAAGCTTATTTACCTTTTGCTTTGCAACGCCTTTTCTTTTTCTTCTTCTTCCCACATTCTGGTGAGTCTGCTGTTGTTCTTATCCCCAATTCTTCATTCTCCTCTATTTCTTCATCCTGGCCTACTTCTAAAATTTTTTTTTTTAAAAAAAACAAAAGCATTAAGCACCTCCCAGCAAATGAATACACTTATACCTCAGCAAAAGTAAGTGAAGATCTTGATATAGGGTATATCAGGTCGAACTATCTTCATGCTTTATTCCCTGATTGCTCACCCAGAGGGACAGGATATAAATAAATATTTGTTGTTTTCATTGTAAACTTTTAAAAAGTTCCCTAGTAGTCAATTTGATGGCAGTTATCCATTTGTTTGCATCTTTTGTTTTTTGCAACCTCACTCTTCTTGGAATTTGCTGACATCTGCTGCGTTGGGGGAAATCATGGACCCAGGCAGCTCTCCTATGCTCAATGCAGCCCTGCATCCCCATTCAAATGCGAGGTTCCCTTCGCCAGAGGCTTCTGGAGAACACAATTTGCCATTTTTCTTCCTTCCAAAATGCTAAGGTGGGCAGAGGAGTGTTTCTGGTTTCCATTCCTCCATGGTCTACAGAAAAGCATCCCCAGGCATTGCATACTCCTGGGCTAGCAGAGATGGTGTCAATTGTACAAACACAGGGACATATTTGGCATAATTTCTGCCAGTTGAAGGATTACAACTTAGTAACACAATTGTGGAACCTGAAAGCTCAGCCAAGGAACCAACCTGGAAATTCAAATGGGTATTGGGGAGGTTGCTACAAACCTCTGCCACATAGAGCTCCAAAGCCTTCTCCACCAGATGGCTGAAGGAGCATAGGTCCTTTATTTACCTTCTGTGGGGTTGTCGTGGGTCACCTGAACTTCATTTTCTTTCACGACAGACACATAGCTGTTATGAGCCACAAACTTGTCTACCAGTAAAGACTCCTGGGAGACGGACTCGAGGCTGGAGCTGGGAAAGGAAATAACCAGGATGCTTAGTGTCCTGGGATGGGGCAGTGGGATTGGGCTAGATTTGCCAAGAATCCACTATAGGGGAATCTGCGAGTCCCTTAGTATTAGATCCCATCACCCCATCCAAAGGTGCTTTGAGACTTTCTTTAGCATTATTACATTTTAATTAACAGGATGAGTTAAAGATACATTGGATCCTGACAAAGATGCTGGAATAGGGGAGAAATAAAGAAAGAAACTGGCACCTCTACCTTGGGCCCTTGAAATAAATACCAACCTACTGACTTCTGTTCCTTCCATTTGGTTATTTTGGATGCTCTTGGGTTTCCATTTAAACTTTGGACTCTTTAAATGTTTTGAGTAATCTGTCTTCCTCTCCTCTCCAGATGATTGATCTGTCTTCCTCATCATTTGGAGGTCTGAGCCTGTAGAAATGAAGAAGTTTCATTGGCCTGAGCCTGTAGAAACTAAGAAGGATGAGGAAGATGGCTTGCAGAAGTTGCTGCTCCACTGGTTACACTCCCAGGTACAATTTGCTCCCTGGTTAAAGAGAAATACCTGATCTCATGGGATCATAATATTCTTGCAATGTTGTTGGCATGTGCCTTCAAGTCTTTCTCTATTTTATGTTTTGACATAATTGATTCATAGGAGGTTTGTCATAGGCCACCACCACCATATAACTGTGGATGAAAAAACCCACCAGCCACTATGCCTACGAAAACAAAATTAGGGCACCTTCCTGGAAGGATTTTTCTTGGAGTGCTGCCCAAGTGCTATGTCTTCTGTGAAAATCTACAACCATTATGTTTTTAAGGAGCAAAACTGTGAATAAGCATGACCAGGAAAGAGGTGCATCAATTTTGGGTGAAGAAGGTGGAAAGATTTACCTCCTTCTCTCTTATTGCTTGATCTTGGGGTCATTTAGTGGAAATGGCAAATTCAGGCCAGAGAAAAGAAAAAACAAAATCACAATTAGCCGATTTTCTTCTTTCCAAAATGTTAGGGTGGCCAGAGGAGTGTTTGTGGTTAACATTCCTCCATGGTCTACAAAAGAGCAACCCCAGGCATTGCACACTCCTGGCTTAGCAGAGATGGTGTCAGTTGTTGAAACACAGGTACATATTTTGCATAATTTCTGCCAGTTGAAAAATCCCAACTTAGCTGGCATAGAAACACAACTGGAGAACTTCAAAGCTCAGCCAAGGAACCTACCTTGAAATTCAAATAGGTATCTCTGGAGGTTGCTCCAAACCTCTGCCATATAGACCTCCAAGGCCTAATCCACCAGCAGGCTGAGGGAGCATAGGTCATTTATTTACCTTCGTACGGTACAAAGAAGTTCTCAAGACACTTAGTCAAAGGTGTCATTTCAGCCGCAAACTTCTCCTCAAGCTCATCTTCTCTGGCGACAGACTCAGGAGGGAAGCTGGGAAAGGAAACAACCAGGATGCTGAGTGTCCTGGGATGGGGCACTGAGCAGTCCTACCTCCTGCAGCCCGTCCATCCAACCATTCAATAGAGTCACAGATCCCACCCTGGATCCTTGGATGTTGCACCTCTGGTTTTTGAAAATACTAGAAAAAACTAGAAAGTTGCTTCTGATTTCCTCTAAAACTCTTTGGGACAACTAAAAACAGAATGATTAGGTGACCTTCCATGCTCTCCTTGAACATCTCCTGCCAAAAAGTTAAACAGAAAAGTTTAAGATATCCCTCACTGCAGTAGTTTTACAGTACTTATTCTTACTTTGAAACCCCTCTTTACAAAATTTATTATTACTCTTAGCTGTTGTGCTCTGATTTCCCCCCGATATTATGAATTGTTTCATACAATTCCTTCTCGTATCTTTCAGTAATATTCGGTGTTCCTCCCTCTATTTGTGAATTGTCCAGAGTCCTTCTTTTGGGGGGGGGGGGGGGGGAGAAGAATAGAAGTAAACGTTTCTATCACGACAGTAAATTCAATAACAGCAGCAGTGCCTAATGAAACCAGATTCTCAGCATAGCCCAATATATCGAAAGGCACTAGCCGCTTCATGGGAACTCCAAACTTCATGAAGGACTTAATTAACGTGTGGTGTTAAAAGAAAAAGGTGGCAAGACCTATCAGAGATCTCCACCAAATCCATGCCTACCTCTCTTCGAAGACAGCTTGGGCAAATGGTGGCCCTGAAGAGGTTGTTGGCTAAGAACTCCCAATGAGATTACAAAGGCTGTGTTACATTTGCCAGGAATCCAAGATGGGGGAACCTGTGACTTCCTTAGAATTATATCACATCACTCTGTGCAAAGGTGCTTTGAGATAGCTTTTTTAGCATTATTATATTTTAATTAACAGGATGGGTTAAGGATACATTGGATCCCGACAGAGATGCTGGAATAGGGAAGAAATAAAAAAAGAAACAGCTACCTCTGCCTTGGGCCCTTGGACTAAATACCAACCTCAAGCCTTCATATTCTTCCATTGGGTCATCTTGGATGATCTGGGACCTCCATTGCTGAAAGTTTGGACTCTTGATATCTGGCAAGTCATCTGTCTTGCTCTCTGCTCCAGATGAGTTGTCCATCTTTTTCAACCCTTTGAGGTCTGAGCCTGTAAAAATGAATTAGTTGCATTGGCCTGAGCCTGTAGAAACTAAGAAGGGTCAGGAAAATGGCTTGCAGAAGGTGCTACCCCACTGCTTAGCCTCCCAGGTATCATTTGCTCCATGGTATAAGAGAAATACCTCATCTCATGGGATTGTCACATTCTTATAAAGTTGCTGGAGTGCGACTTCAAGTTTGTTTCCTATTCATGGCAGCCCAAGGGGAAACTATCCTATCTTTTCTTAACAAGATTTGTTAATAGGAGGTTTGTCATAGACCAACTCCACTGTCTAACTGTGCATGAAAAAACCCACCAGCCTCTATGCCTAGGAAAACTAGTTTAGGGCACGTTCCTGGTAGGATTTTTCTTGCACTGCCACCCAAATAATATGTCTTCTTTGAAAATGTACAGCCATGAATAAGCATGACCATGAAAGAGGTGCATCAATTTCTGCATGGGGTGGAGAAGGTGGAAGCAGATACAGTTTTCCTCCTTCTCTCTTATTGCTTGATCTTGGGGTCATTTAGTGGAGCTGGGAAATTCAGGGCAAAGAAATGGAAAACAAAAATCACAATTTGCCATTTTCTTTCCAAAATGTTAGGGTGGCCAGAGGAGTTTTTGTGCTTTGCATTCCTCCATGGCTGTTTACAGAAGAGCATCACCAGGCATTGCACGCCCCTGGGTTGGTAGAAATGGTGTAACTTGTAAAAATACAAGTTCATATTTTGCATAATTTCTGTCAGTTGAAGAATTCCAACTTAGCTGGCACAGAAACACAACCGAGGAACCTGAAACTCAGCCAGGAAACCAAGCTGGAAAGTGAAAAAGAGCTATAGTGCAGGTTGTTCCAAACTTCTGCCACATACACCCCCCCCCCAAAGCCTAATCCAGCAGCCGGCGGAAGGATCACAGCTCCTTTATTTACCTTCTCCTTGGTTTTGTGTCACATCCTCTTCTATATCGATCATGGCCGATTTACAGCTGTTCTCCCCCAAAGGTTTCCGATCAGCCTCCACCTTGTCCTGCACCTCAGCATCCCGGGTGACAGACTCAGGACTGGAGCTGGGAAAGGAAACAACCAGGATGCTGAGTGTCCTGGGATGGGGCACTGAGCAGTCCTACCATCTGCATCCTGTCCATGCAGGCGTCCCTGCCTCTAAATATTTCCAAGGTAAAGAACAAACCTGGATGCTTGGATGTTGCACCTCTGGTTTCTGAAAACACCAGAAGTAACTAAAAAGTTGCTTCTGATTTCTTCTAAAACTCTTTGGGACAACTAAAAACACAATCATCAGGAGACCTTCCATGCTCTCCTTAAACATTTCCAGCCAAAAAGTGAAAAGAAAACTTTAAGATATTCCTCACTGCAGTAATTTTACACTACGTTTTCTAACTTTCAAACACTTCTAAATCTTTTTATTATTATACTTAACTAATGTGCCCTGACTTTTTCTGATGTTTTTTATAGTCTCGTGCCATTCCATCTGCTATCTTTGAATCGTATTGGGTCTTCCTGGCTCGATTTGTAAATTTCCCAGAGTACTGTTTTTTGGGGGGAGGACTGGAGTGGAATAGAAGTAAAGGTTTCTATCACAACAGTAAGTTCAATAACAACAGCAGTTCCTAATGAAACCCGCTACCAAGTGTCTTTGAAAATACCCAAAGGCACTTGTCGCTTCAAGGGAACGCCAAACTTCATGCAGGACTTAATAAACTTGTGGTGTTAGAAGAAAAAGGTGGCAAGAGCTATCAGAGATCTCCACCAAATCCATGCCTACCTCTCTTCAAAGACAGCTGGGGCAAACGGTGGCCCTGAAGAGGTTGTTGGCTAAGAACTCCCAGCTGATAGTACAATGGCTTGGGTCTAACATCTCAGGGACCGACTCTCCCTGTATGCACCCCCCCCCCCACGCACACACACTTCGATCCTCTGGGAGGAATCTGTTGCAGCCTGTGAAAACTAAACTGTCGCAGACCTCCTGGAGGACTTTTTCCGCTACCCCTCGCAAACTTTGGAATGGTCTGCCGGTTGAAATGCGACTTATAACATCGCTTGATTGCTTTAAATAAGCTCTGAAGATGCATATCTTCCGGCAGGCCTTTCCTGAAACCTCTTAGATCCCGGCTCCAAAACTGGATCTATCAATCCAACCTGACCCCTTGCTTGGTGCTATCTCTTTCCTCAATTAAGAACTGTCGAGGATGAATTATGCTTTTAATTTTGTCGTGGTTTTAAATCATTGCTAATTTAATTTATTTTTAAGAGATGGGTGGTTAGGAATGGGTTGTTGATAAATTTTAATTCTGCATGTTTTAATCTTGTTGTACTCCGCTCCAATCGTGTCCTATAGAGCAGAGGGCGAGAAATAATTAATAATAATAATAATAATAATAATAATAATAAAAGTAACAATAATAATAAGAATAATAATATTGGCTGTGTTACATTTGCCAGGAATCCACTACAAGGTAACCTGAGACTCCCATCACCCCATCCAAAGGTGCTTTGAAACTTTCTTTAGCATTATTATATTTTAATTAACTGGAAGAGTGAAGGATACATTGGATCCTGACATTGATGCAGGAACAGGGGACAAATAATGAAAGAAACAGGCACATCTTCCATGGGCCCTTGGATTAAATACCAACCTCCTGATTTCAGATCCTTCCTCTGGGTTATTTTGGATGCTCTTGGGCTTCCGTATGAACTTTGGACTCTTTATATATTTTGACCAGTCTGTCTTCTTCTCTTCTCCAGATGACTTTTCAATCATGCTCATCACATTGAAGTGTGAATCTGTGGAAACGAATCAGTTTCATTGGCCCGAGGGTCAAGAAAATGGCTTGCAGAAGGTGATACTTCACTGCTTAGCCTCCCAGGTATCATTTGCTGTATGGTATAAGATTGTGGTATCATTTGCTTCATGGGATTGTGATATTCTTACAATGTTGTTGGGGTGTGCCTTGAAGTCTTTTCCTATTCATGGTGGCCCAAGGTGAACCTATCTTATGTTTTCTTGGCACGATTTATTCATAGGAGGTTTGTCATTGACCACCTCCACTGTATAACTGTGGATGAAAAAACCCACCAGCCTCTCTGCCTAGGAAAACCAGTTAAAGGCACATTCCTGGGAGGATTTTTCTTGGACTGCTGCCCAAGTAATATGCCTTCTGTGAAATTGTACAACCGTTGTGTTTTTAAGGAGCAAAACTGTGAATAAGCATGACCATGAAAGAGGAGCATCAATTTGTGAATGGGGTGGAGAAAGTGGAAGGAGATACAGTTTTGCTCTTTCTCTCTTATTACTTGATCTTAGGGTCATTTATTGGAGCTGGGAAAATCAGGACAGACAAATGAAGAACCAAAATCACAATTTGCCAATTTTCTTCCTTCTCAAAGTATTAGTGTTGCCAGAGGAGTGTTTGTGGTCTGCATTCCTCCATAGTCTAGAGAAGAGCATCCCTAGGCATTGCACACCCCTGGGTTAGCAGATATAGGGGCTTTACACACCTCCCAAAAAGGGCGGTCTGGCGATACCTCTTTTTAGTCCGAACCTTAGTAACAGCAACTGCACTGAGTGGCAAAGGTGCGGACAAAAAAAAAGGAGCCCCAAAAAGCGGGCTTGTGACTTCAGAAAAATCAGAAAAAGCACTATAGGGCGCCTCTATTACATCACAGCTGCACAGCGGCAGATACCAGCTGCGCATGCTCTCTATACGGCGCTGTGCAGCTGCGATGCCCTCATAATGTGCTAGGGTCAATGGGTGTGTATATGCTCTACCCCAAGCCAACTCTAGCACATGACGAGAAACATCAGTCAACTGTGAAAACACAGGTACATAGTTTGCATAATTTCTGCCAGTTGAAAATTTCCAACTTAGCTGGCACAGAAACACAATTGGGGAACCTCAAAGCTCAGCCAAGGAACCAACCTGGAAAGTCAAATAGGTATTCAGGAGGTTGCTTCAAACCTCTGTCATATAGACCTCCAAGGCTTAATCCACCAGCAGGCTGAGGGAGCATAGATCATTTATTTACCTTTGTATGGTACAAAGAAGTTCTGAAGACACTTAGTCAAGGGTGTCATTTCAGCCTCAAACTTCTCCTCCAGCTCATCGTCTCCGGTGTCTGACTCAGGAGGGAAGCTGGGAAAGGAAAAAACCAAGATGCTTAGTGTCCTGGGATGGGGCACTCGGCAGTCCTACCACCTGCAGCCGGTCCATGCAGGCTTCCCTCCAACCATTCAATAGAGTGACAGATCCCACCCTGGATGCTTGGATGTTGCACCTCTAGTTTTTGAAAATCCTAGAAAAACTAAAAAGTTGCTTCTGATTTCTTCTAAAACTCTTTCGGCCAACTAAAGCCCCAATGTTCAGGAGACCTTCCATGCTCTCCTTGAACATCTCCTGCCAAAGAGTTAAACAGAAAAGTTTAAGATATTCCTCACTGCAGTACTTTTACACTACTTATTTTTACTTTGCAACCCTACTCGCCCTGAAGAGGTTGTTGGCTAAGAACTCCCAGCTAATATTACAATGGCTGTGTTACACTTGCCAGGAATCCACTATGGGGGAACCTGTGACTCCCAGTGTCTTAGATGCCATCACCCCATGCAAAGGTGCTTTGAGACTTTCTTTAGCATTATTTTAATTCACAGGACGAGTTAAGGATTCTTTGGATTAAATACCAACCTCAAGCCTTCGTATTCTTCCCTTGGATCCTCTTTGATGATCTGGGACCTCCATTTCTGATAGCTTGGACTCTTGACATCTGGCAAGTCATCTGTCTTGCTCTCCGCTCCAAATGATTTATCCATCTTGCTCACCCCTTTGAGGTCTGAGTCTGTAGAAACGAAGCAGTTGCATTGGCCTGAGCCTGTAGAAACTTGGAAGGGTCAGGAAGATGGCGTGCAGAAGGTGCTACCCCACTGCTTAGCCTCCCAGGTTTCATTTGCTCCATGGTATAAGAAAAATACCTGATCTCATGGGACTGTGGTACTCTTACAGTGTTGTTGGTGTGTGACTTTAAGTCTTTTCCTATTCATAGTGGCCCAAGGGGAACCTATCTTATGTTTTCTTGATAAGATTTGTTAATAGGAGTTTTGTCCTATAGGTTACCCCCTTCGTACAACTGTGGATGAAAAAAACACCCAGCCTGTATGCCCACTAAAAGGAATTTAGGGCACTTTCCTCAGAGGATTTTTCTTGGACTGCCACCCAAATAATATGTCTTTTGTGAAAATTTACAACCATTGTTTTGTTTAAGGAGCAAAACTGGGAATAAGCATGACCATGAAAGAGGTGCATCAGTTTCTGCATGGCGTGGAGAAGGTGGAAGGAGAAAGAGTTTTCCTCCTTCTCTCTTATTGCTTGATCTTGGGGTCATTTAGTGGAACTGGGAAATTCAGGACAGACCAAATCAAAACAAAAATCATATATCATACAATTCATGTACACTATGACAGACTGTGGCTTCCATGTTATTTGACGTTGAATTTCCTCCAGGTTTTCTTCGATGGTGCTGGAGCCCAGTTCCAAGATAGAGTCAGCACCACAGAAAGTTCAGACTATAAGACAGAGCAGATTCGCCAACCCACTAACATGGAAATCACATCTATTGCTGTCTTTCTTTTTATTTTTTTTAATGATATTTTTGATTGATATTTCCATACTATAACAGTAAAATCTTGTATTGAACATTACATCTTATATCAACTGTGTGCGTATACAATAAATTTAACCACCAGATATCAAATAATAGGTGGGTTAACGATTGAAATCAAATAGAAACTTGATATAGTAGAAACAATATAGACATATGTATATGTACACATACACCCGTAAACATATATATATATATATATATATATAAAAACATAAACATATGTATACATGTCCATGTACCCATATATATATATTATCGGTGGTTACTGAGATAGAAAAAGAAAATAAAAGTTAGGATATTTGTTATTCTTATATACAATTACAATTTCTTTATCTGTATCTTAAGGTAAGCAGGTCATCATTGGAAAAATATAAGCATTAATACTATGCGGTAACTCCATCCTTCCATTTCTCCTCATAATCTTGAATAGGTTTGCCTGATAATTACATTGATAGTCTGTCCATGTTCCATAGTTCAGCTACCCTTAACTTCCATTCATCTATGCAAGGCATTGTGCTAGATTTCCAGTGTCTAGCCAGCACCATTCTGGTGGAAGAGATCATATATAAGATCACGCATATTTGGTTTGGAGACAATTTTGATTGGATTTTTGCTACTATATGTAATAAAAATACTTCTGGAATGAGTGGAATATTTAATCTTAGTACTGATTTCATTTCCTTGTTTATTTTTTGCCAAAACTTTTAAATTAATTTACATTGCCACAAGACATGATTGTGCTGATTTTATCTTTACATTTCCAACATTTAAAATCTAGGTTTTTGCTCTATCACTGCCTGTGTGATATATCTGCAAGCAATTGTCCTTCAATTTCCTAATTCCCTCCCAGTTAATATTTGTAGATTGTCCGTTGCAGATCTTTGAGAACTAACTGCCAACCGAAGCAACAGCATCATCCTTTTCTTTTGCTATCATGTGTACGTTTTACAAATGCTTTTGTTCATTTTATCTTTTGTACTCTAAGCCACCTTGAGACCTACCCATTGGAGAAAGGGAGGAATGAAATTTAATAAATAACACAATCCTATAATCCGTTCAGTGAACGTACCAAATGAATGAATAGATAAGGATGCTTTCAGATGAGATCAAGCCTTCAAAAAGCAGGAGTAGGGTCCACTGAAAGAAAGACTGGACTCAAAACACTCGCATCCAATAGAAAATAGGCAAAGCCACCAAGAGAAATGCCTCTTGTCTTGAGGTCTCTCCACCTCCTCTCAGCCTCAACTGACTCAACAGCCACCTTGGCGAAGATTCTCAGTTGTTTCCATGGAAACCAAACAAACAAACACTATCCATTCTGCATGGTCCCATAGGACCACTTCTCCATGAGGTCCAAATTCATGGGTTACATTTATCATAATAGGATGATTTCAATTGATTTTTAAAATTTCACTCTTTTTACCTGACTCTGTTGGTGATCCTATTTGGATCCTACTGAGCATATAGATGAAATGAAATAATTATTGGTATCAGAAACTGGAAAAGCTGACTCCCCCACCAAGAGAAAGGCAACATTTAAGTGAAATCATGATTATATTTATGAATATTACAAGTTGAGTCTCCCACATACAAAAAGGCTTGGGACTAGAATTATTTTGAATTTCGGGGTTCTTCAGCTTTTGAAATCATTGCTTCAACATAATAAGATATCGTGGAAATGGGGCTCAAGTCTAAGCATGATATTCAGTTATGTTTTATGTACACCTTCTGCACATAACCTGAAGGTGAATTTTATACACATTACATTAATCAGTCAGTCAGTTAGTTAGTTCGTTTCTATGCTGCTTTTCTCCCAGGCCTGGAGCCAAGACGGCTAATAATTTTGTGCATGAAATAAAATTTGTTTACCTTGAACTATCAGAAAACAAAGATGTCATTTTCTCTGTCACCCTTATTGATAATTTTGGATTTTGAAATAGTTTGAATTTTGGAAACTTGTATTACATAAACAACAGAATGATTTATTTGTGTTTTTGGCTGTCCACAATACCCCCATGTCCTTGAGTGCGTTCCATAGCTTTTCATGATCTATACAGTCAAATGCTTTGCTATGGACTATAAACCACATGCTGATCTTTTCCCCTTTGAATTCAATGTGGAGGGTGGCGGTTAGTACAGGTAATTGCAAAAACTGCATAAAAAACAATCCACCTTTAGTTCTGTTTCTGGACTCCAAGCTGTTTTTGGACTCCAAGCCCTGACTTCTGCAATCCTCAAAGAAAATCCACTTTCACATTTATTTATTTATTTATTTATTTATTTATTATTTAATTTTTATTTCACCTTTATCCGAAAGAGGAGCCAAGGCGGCTTCATTACACAAACACATGCACACTCATAGAGTTGCCCCTTTAAACTTGTCGGGGATCTGTCCTGGACCCCCCCCCCCCCGTGAGTTCAAAATCTTGTGCATATTCAAGCACATAGGCTTGAATGGGATGTACATGAAGGTGGAGTGCGCACCACATACATGCTGCATTGAGATTAATAGCGGTTGCCCCCCTGTGGATTTCCAAGTCCGCTCATTTCAAGTTCACAGACTTGGAGAGGTGATGGTATATATATATATATATATATATATATATATATTCAGCTGGTTATTTTTCTTCCTGTTTCTTCAATATCACCCATTTGTTGGCCTTTCACAGGCTTGGACCCAGGCCATTAGAAAGGCTTGGATCGAGAACATTTGAAAGACCATGGGCTTGTCAGATTAAAATTTCTCATTCTAGCTGGTAGGAATATGATCCGTCCACACATGATTTGCAGGAGTTACGGCTTTTTGCAGCGTTCCCCTCCAAAAAAATCTGCTTAAACTCTGGAGAAAAACTCTGGAGGAGAAACAAGTGGCTGTCCATCTGTTTTGCATGGATTTGGGTAGCTGTGCAATTTCAAGAGAGGGAGAGAGATGCAGGAAATATGTGCAGGAAAGTGAAGAATTAAACGTCAATGTGAACGAGGAAAAATCTGCATCAATTTACATAATACACTTACATGTAGACTAGCCCATATCTCCCAATCTGAGTGTGCCCAAATTTTAAGGTCTTCATGGGAGGGCTTTCTCTTCGTCCCACCACCATCACAAATCTGCCTAGTGAGGACATGGGAGAAGGTCTTCTTGGTGGCTGCTCCCAAGCTGTGAAACCCCCTCCCCTGGGAGTTTTTTTTGATCCCCTCTCTGCTCTCTTTCTGGGGACAGCAAAGACTTTTTTATGAGCCTGTGTGGCCTAGTGGTTTGAGTATTGGACTACGACTCTGGAGGCCAGGGTTCAAATCCCAGCTCAGCCACGAAAACCACTGGGTGACTTTGGGCAAGTCACTTGCTCTCAGCTTCAGGGGAAGGCAATGGCAAACCTCCTCTGAACAAATATTGCCAAGAAACCCTTATCAAAGGGTCACCATAAGTCAGAAATGACACAAAAGGACACAACAACAACAACAACAACTCCATTTTTAAGTTTTTCAAGGGAGGGATTTCTCTTGGTTTTCACCATCATTCCAGCCCTTTCATATGAGGACATGAGAGAGGGCTTTCGTGGTGGCTGCTCCCAAGCTATGAAATGCTCCCTTCAGTTGGCCTTCTCTCTGGTCTCTTTCTTAAATCTTTGGTTCTTAAATCATGTGGCAAGAGAGTGTTTTGAATGTAGTATATGGTGCTTTATTAAATTATGATTTTGTTTTTTGTTGTTGTGTTCCTTTAAGTCATTTCCAAGACGAACCTATCATGGGGTTTTCTTAGCAAGATTTGTTCAGGGCAGGTTTGCTATTGCCTTCCCCTCAGGCTGAGAGAGTGTGACTTGCCCAGGGTCACCCAGTGGGTTGCATGGCCAAGCTGGGAATTGAATTCTGGTCTTCAGAATCATCTCTCAAACAACTACACCATGGAATTTCGATGGCCTTTAACTATGTACATGTGAATACATTTAGGTGTTCATAGGATACTGTAATTTAAAGTTATAAGTTTAATTTTCTTCATTATTTTTGTCACAACTATTGTGATTACATTCAGTGATATATGGCAATTACGATTTATGAGTAACATTAATGCCAAAGAACAAAAAACAAAAAAACTCAAACCATTACAGTAGGCCCTTGGTATCCACAGGATTTTAGTTCCAGGCCCCCCATGGATACAAAATGGCAAAAACAAGGTTTGCTTTGGGAATTCAAGATATTTTTGAATATTTTCAAGGCTTTGATGCTTGAATCCATGGATAAAGCATCCTTGGATACGGAGGGGTGACTGTATCATTAGTGTCAGTAGCTTATATATTAGGGATAATAACTAGTTTTATGTTGGAGATCCACATGATGCTTTCTTCCTCCCATAGTATTTCTTGGGAACCCTAGCATTACCAAGGATTACTAGGACCCCCATAGATCAGTGGATGCACAAGTCCCATTACATACAATGGCATAGTGAAATGGTGGATATAACATGGCATTCCTTGGATATCAAAAGAGCAGCAAGGCTTTACATGAAAATGATTAAACAGTTCAGGAGAACAGAAGCTGTGTTTAGATGCTACAATACGAGGCCCCTGGGGCTAGAAGCATATAGGCAAATTCTATCTTGATAGTTAAAGGCATGTATATATCAGTGTTATGGTTTGGCAAAAATTCCTTATTCTTGACAACTGATGTGGATGAAGAAAACTTTGAAGAATGCTGGCATGATCTCTTGCCCAAGGAATCAATGGAATGGTTGAAGTTAACACTCGTAGCACTCTTGCTAAGAACATTGTATTCACTGTGTAATATTTTCAATATTTTCAAGCCGTGGGTGGTCAGATCTGTCGATAAAAAAAATCCATGGTTAGAGTGCTGACTGTGGTAAGGATTCTGTATGGTGTGATATGGGAGGCAGTCAAGGGAATGGGGTGACACCATGAGTTACCACACCAAGTGATGTCAACTCTAATATTCCCACTGGTCGCAGGTTTTGTCACTGAAGTCTTAGAGAATGGGAAACTACTGACCTGGCAACCCTATACCCAAATGCTGGGTGCTAGGGATAGTTAGAGCATCTACCTGGCTCAAATCCCAACTTCCTACTCCCTGCCATTGCAATCGACAAATGAGGAGTATATGCAATCCTATGCTGAAAGCTGGGATACAAACTTTTAAAATAAAATAATAGCTTTAAGAGAGCCACTAAGACGCATCTCTTCCGGCAGGCCTTCCCAGAAAATGACTAACTTTTCTGTCATTCATTGCCCCTCCACTCCCATTAAATGAGACATTGATACCCTTGTGGCCACCCACGTATCCAATTTTTAGAGCCATTAATGTTTAATGTTTTAATGTTTCATTGTTTTAAATTTCATTCCTAGTTTAATTCCCTTTTAACGGGTGGGAGGGGAGACCGAACTGTATTTTTACTGTATGTATTTTTAAATGTTG